>BGZK01001838.1:0-77500 GCA_005406025.1 Eumeta japonica
CCTCAAACCAATCCAACCGCAAAAGCGAGTTGGTGAAGTGGCTGGAGTGAAAACGGAGTTACAGCAGATAACAACACAAAGACGGAGCTATTGCCTTAGTTCGGCGTCATAAGGCACCAACTCCCTACCCATGCTCTGGACGAGATGGCAGTAAAGGCTACCAGGTCCTTCGACCACCACCCTACCATTGCCAGTATAATGCTATTGAGCTAATTTGGGCCCAAATAAAAGGTATGTTTTAGTTTCTATTCCCGTTTTGAAGTTTTAAAAATCATCTTTCCGAATGCATCATGTAGTTTAAAAAATCATTACCAGATACTAGATTAACGTAGTTCAAGGGTAATTTTAGCATTACCAATGAAATAAATTATTATTAATTGAAAGATTGATTGAATTGAAATAATTTTTCATAAGTCCGTCTATCTTAGGTCACGCCGCAAGATAATACTTCGCCGCCATTTACGGCAATAGTATGTTGGCCCCATTACAAGAGGCCATCAACAATGTTCAACCTGAAGACTGGTTGAAAGTCGTGAATAAAACAGAAAGGGACATTATGTCTGATTGGGATTGTGACATCCATATTGACAACATAATGGAGTCATCATTAATAATATCCGTCACTGATTCAGATGATGAATTTAGTGACAATTCAGATGTTTCTGATTCTGCTATGAGTTTAGACGAATAAAATATATTTTTAGAAACCTTTAGGCAAACTTGTCCCATATATATATTGGTTGTTTCATTTATATAATTATAGAATTTTAACAATAAAATTGAACGACATTTTACACTTTAACTACATTTTAACTTACATTTTTTAGTCAAAACATCGACTATCCGTCGTAGTATTACTTCCATCACTAAATACGTTCATGGCGTTGCGTTATACGCATAACACTTTGCTTAATTTTTCTTTCAATATGATTTTATTTGTAGACTAGAACATTCTAGTTGGGTTTTTAATCTAATTTGCTGTAATTAACCATTTAATATATTACGAATGTGGTATAGCTGAAATGTTAAGTCATAATTTGTAAATCGCGGCAACATTCAAGTGTGAAACGAAACTTTACTGAAACTGTCACCCGCACCATGCTACAGCGCAAATAGTATAATGAAAAACAAACCTTGAAATGTTAATGATATTTACAAACTAAACCTTTTAGATATATATTTAAGTGGACTCTTTTGTAGTATTTAACTTTAGATAACGCTCAAGAGTACAATAGAATTTCCTTTTGTTGTAAGCAACCGCCACGAAAAACGCCTCAACAACATTTTCGTTCGTGCACTGAAAATACAACGGCAGCTTTTTTTCATTCCCATCCTTTCCCGTGACTCGTTTTTCCCGTGTGCGTTGATTGTATAGACTTTGCATGGATTGCATTCCAAGCCTGGTGCCGAGTTAGCACAGGAGGCTGCCTTTCTAAATAACTGAGCTGAAAACTCAAAGCTCTTTGATAGTTTCGCAACTAAAGTCCGCGAGCTTTTATTAAAATAAAATAATTTACCAAAGTTTATGAATTTCAATGGCCTGAATACATGATACTATATTTATATCTATTAAAATATCGCTTAAAGAAAACGCTCGTCAGATGAAATAATATTTAATTGCCCGATCAAGGATTCAGTTCTCCGAGAAATACGTTTCCTTGAATAATTCATAATCGTTCAGTGAACTTGGGAAAGATTTAAGTCTGTTATCTATTAATAGGTATAGCTTAATAGAAGTGGCATTATTAGTAATAATATATTCATAGAGGTGGTGCACCAATATGGCGAATTAATTATGTTTCTTGGCAAATGATGTGGACGATATGGTTCAAATGTTGGTCAAAACACTTCGTGTTACCGATACGGGTTAAAACGATATCATGGCGACATCGAGTCTACATCGCGCTACGTAACATTTGTTCGGTTTCACGATTTTGCCATTTGGACGAGTACAAGATTTGGTTTTATCGTGTGATCGAAGAATGTGCTTTTCCTGCTTTGAATTGCGGCTGTCTAATGCTAATATCAAATAATATGTCATTGTGAAACCGAAGTTAATAGGATATCGTTTTATTTTAAGTAAATTTATGTTTTTTTATTTAAATTTAAGACCTTATGAATTCTACGTTGATTCCAAATTGATATCACTTTTAAGAAACATGATTAAACTGTGTAGAAACGACATAAAAGTGTTATTATCGTAATAATATTTCTGACTTTACGTAAAAGATTAGAATTTATTCATTTACGTAAAATATTGAAAAGCTTCTCAGTTACGAGTAAGGTTAAAAAATTAAATTGATTTTAATGTTTTTAATAGTATCATGAATTTATACATCCCTTTATTATCGAAAGGAATGCATAAATTCATAATACTATTGAAATCTTTGTACAATTTTCACTGATACGTTGAAGTTTATCAGCTAACTTACAATGTCTCCTCTTAGTTGAATGTAAATATCCGATTTATTATTACAATATTTCACAGATAGCCATTATTTGAAACGACGTCGAGGTGACGAGGCAGCGAAATAAAATTCAAAATTAAATTCGCAATAAAATAAACCTAATATCTCGGCTCGTATAAAGGCAAAGGGGACAAAGGACCAGCCCAATCTGCGGTTATTACGCGGGAGCTCGCGGAACGGCGGCGCGCGGACTTTCGGATTCCGATGTGAAAATCAAGCACGCCCTTCGCTAATCCCCGCGTTTTGTTGGCGTAAGATCGATTCAACAGCACGTTTGTCGCCTTTTGAGAGCTGGTTTTCGATAAATTGTTGTGTTCATTGACGGCCCGAAGCAAACGCCTAATGTCACATGTTTTCAGTGAATAATGAAGATATTTAATTATAGATGTACGGCTAAAATGTATTCCCGTACAATATCATTAAATCTAATACTGTTTTTATTGTTAAAATAGATCGATACTGGCACATTATAAATATACTTGATCAATAATCGAGTGATAATGGGATTGAAGTTAAACCCATCGTTTAGAAAATACGAATTGTATCTACATTACAATCGTGAGTTTATGTTGCGGCTCGATATTATCGGGTGCTTTTTCTAGTGGCTTTGCTGTATATGTAGCTATTTTCGTGTTAAATATAGAAAAAGATGTGTCTATAGTTGAAGCGATATTATAATATAAATAAGTGTCGCATTAAATATTGCAACAGGTCGATGTTGCCGTGTTGTATGAATGTCATTTTAATTCGATTTGATTGGAAGCGTTTTTGGTGACTGCACCTACCGAAGAATATATTCCCTTTTATTTCAGATTGAAGGTCTTGGGGTCTTAAAGTTTCCGCCCTGGCACACCGCGAGTCGAGGGTCGTAATCGAGCATTGTCTCCAATGCATAACCACGTTTTGCACTGAAGACTTAACGCGATGTCGGAGGTATGGAGCGGGTGTTTAAATTTTTAATGTAAAAACTCTATGGTCATTTCATCTGTGATATGGATTAGAACTGGTATTGATTCGTGGTTACCTCTTTGACCACTTGACCACCACCGTTCGAAATGAATTCGAATTCGAAACAAATTATAAAATTTGACCGGACTAAGCCTAAATCTTCTTAGCTAAAAGTCCAAAAAAGAATTACTATACTACGATTATTGAATATATATTTATACACATAAATCTTGGCACGTGAATTTCATAAATTTATTGGCGAAGAATTTAACATTATTTATTTAGATTGAAAAAAAACTTATGTTTCTAAATCTTAAGCAGAAAAGCGAGTTTTTATTATTTGCAATTAGCTGTAACAAACCTAGGGGCCTAAAACCTAGCTCTAACCTAGGCCTAAGCCCTTAATGCCAGTAAAGATTGACGAAGGGCATGTTTCAGCATTAAGGCGATTAAAACTTGACACAACGATTCGTTTTGGGTTACAGGACGATAGAGTTGTTCGAAATTGAATACTCCACACTCCACGCTTTAGTGAAGTCCGACTCACAAGGGAACGTCGAATAAGCGCCGATAAATCGTAAGAGCAGTCGTTATGTTCCCTCGATATTACTACAGTTCTTTCATCAAATAGGAACGAGTGATTTTATTTATATATTCCTTATTAGAAACACAAGAAAATGAAAGAAGAATTGAAGCGGCTTCAGTATTTTAATGGTACGTAAAAAATCAAGGTGACAATCGGTCTTATGGAATTATTTTGAAGTTATTCGATGTTCTTCTTTAATACAAGTTGTCAAAACAAAGTCGGTTAAAGGAAATTGTATTTGTACTTACTTGTACAAGCCGTATTATCACGACTGAATGCACGGGTCTTCTCCAAGGAGGTATTAATTATAGTTCCCACGGTAGACTAATACGTGATCAGAACTCTATTCTATTAATTATTAAAGCGTTTAAATTAACCTTAACTTACAAATCAAATTGTATATTGTGTTTTTACGTAGATGATACAATTCTTTTATTTCAAATCTTCTGTAATATAGTTATATATTTTATAATTTATTTTAAATATATATTTACATATTTGTTTCTTAAAATGATTCAGCAAAGGCAAATTTTCTATACATAAAAGTTTTTAAAGAAATCCTTCTAAGATTGTAATTACCTTAGCCCCTTGAAAGTTTATTACGTTTATTCCGATTCGACCTTCACAAAGCAATAGCGTTTTAGAACTACTATTATCAAGACACACGAAGTACTTTAGAAGGATTTAACGCATTAAAATCCTCGAACGGCGCGGCCCGGGAACAACACAGTGGGAATTGCTCCGCTATTGAATTGCTCAAGTTGTTACAAAAGCCTTCGGCAAATAAATCCCAGTTACACCGTTCATTGGACGAGATTGCTTTTCAGAAACGGCCACGGGGGCTGGCCATTATTCAATGTAGTGAAATAAATTGCTTAATCAATCCACCTTTCTCTTGTTAGTACCTTCTTACTATAGTAAGGGACGCTCTGATCGATGCCGCGAAAAGGAATTTGTTGCTATTAGGAGCGAGGGCCGCGTGAAAAGCATACTTTAAAGGGACGGTTCGCGGTACGGAACATCGTCTGGTTTATAGTGTGATAGTGAAAACGTGGTGTGACAAACAAACCGAATTCGTTGACATTTATCTATGTACGTTCGCATTAAAATATTTGATATTTAAACTTCATAAAACTAAAGTCATTCAATTGTTTGAAATCGAACTCCCGTTACAACTAACCGTTTGCAATGTAGAGATGAATTGTTATAATATTTTTATGATGTGTATACTGTTCCATTTAAGTATTTATGCAAGACTTTTCTCCAAATTTTACTAATATTCTTAAACAATGCGTCAGCAATTTGGAAAAAAAGTTTTTAAATATATATATTCTCTCTCAATTCTCTGGTTATTATTTTGTAACAATTATTTTTCTGGCCATGACTAAAAGGATTTTCTTTAGAGGATGCTTAAATTGATCGAATGATGACCACTTGTTCATCAAGTATACATTTGATCGTTGACTGAGAATTTAGCTTTTGCTCTAAGGTTAAGGTCCAGTTATTACTTTTTCTCTAGGTATTAAGATTTTCAAAATGTAATGAAACAATACAGGACAAAAAGGTATGAATATTTCAATTAACTTTCTAAAAAGATTTTTTCAAAACTCTAAAAGATTTTTTTTATTTATCAAGTAATCCACATTTGTGAATGACGATGTAGTCTTAATATACAAAAATGGTTGTTTGTCTGTCTGTCCGAACTTTCAGGTGTTCGGTCAAACGAAGTGTTTGACCGAACACCCTGAAAGTTGGTACTTATATGTATTTTTCATGGTAAAGATTTTTGTGCAATCGGTTTTAGCATTTGTTCCCGACTTCGTCCTCGTTTTCTGCTATTAAACCGAATTATCATACCGATTCTGCGCTATCTCACCATAATACAGTCTATATTTTATTTTGATATGGCCATTTACTTACATTTCTTGATAATCTAAACCGTGACGGATAGTGATATCGGAATCGGAAGAGGGTCGGGGAATAAAAGCGAGAATCGAGACTGGCACCAATATTGAGAACGAAACCAAATCAAAACGGAGGCAGAGACCGGTATTAGAATTATACAATTAAGAGCATGACCGAGCTTGAAATCAGAAACAATACTGGGGCCGTAATAGAGAGCGGAAACTAGATTGCTATTGACGGTTAAAACGTCATAATATAACAAATGAAGGAATACATTCTCGAGCAAACCCGAAGACGGAAAGCTAGTTATACAGTATTTTTAATCTATGAATGACCATAGTTCCTAGCAAATACAGTTTTATAGAAAAACACTGCTTCTTCTCCTTTTACGTATTTTAATCTTTTTTTAATATGTTTTTTTTCTTGAAGAAGTAAGGAATTTATTCATTTCATTTATCAATTTTCCAGTTTTATTTTTGATTCTTCGATTTTCTATTTTATATTATTTGATTGTCAACTGACGACTGTAGTACTATCAGTTTCAGGTTCTCTTAATAAGGTTCTTCGCGTTCTTATTTTTTACAGTGTATAGTTTCCAAAATCTAATGGAACTGGAGTATGTAGCTTTAAAATCTCGGCTCAATGATTGTAAGTTAACCAAAACATGTCGCGTTATAAATTGTACCTTTTTAAAAATAGAATTGAAAAGAAATTTCATCTGTATTTCTACTCGGAATTTTTTAGAAAGAAATCATCTACTTTAATAGAAACAATTATGTTGTGTCACTCTCGTATAAACCGCAATCCTCTACCTGAGCCTCACGCGTAGATTGCTCAGATATGGTGATACACTCCATATTTTATCTGAAACCAGAATGGCTTCAGAGTGTGTTGTCATATTTATAATATCTAAGGGGAAGAATTACGTCACAAATGGCGGTTATCTTCTTTTGTACTCCTTTGAAGACTGAATTTTGAAAAGCATTCTAAAACAAAGATACGCATCTCTTTGCTAGTCTCAAATTGATGTACTTTGCACTTTCTAAGTCAGTGATATATGTATTAGTATGATTTTGTTTTGATATATTATATATATCAATCAATATGTCTGCTATTGCCTGCTTTATACTCTTTATGTTTAATGCTTCGTATTAGCGTAATACGTAATACGTATACATAACGTGACTGACGATTTGCATGAGGGACGTCCTTTTACGGCGACGACCTAAAACAACATCAGTGATGTGTGGCTCATGATAGAGAGCTACATCAAGAAACTAAAATAATTTCCAAAAATCGTGACATACTCTTCAGATCATACTACTTTCAAGATAGAGACTTGGTGTACTGTAATAATATAAATGAGGTTATGAATTTGAACCCTCTTATTGGCGCTTGTTGATTGATTCTTCTAAAACTGGCTTAAAAGCTGTTCTACTGCATAACTGAAATATACTTCCTTCTATACCTCTGGCCCATGCTGCTAATTTGAAAGAAACTTATGAAAAGGTCCCACTTGAAAAATCAAATATAGTACATATTCTTTCCAAGTCTCAGAGAATTTGAAAGTTTTGCCCCATTACTTGGACTTCAGCTGGGCTACACCGAATTCGGCTACTTTCTCTGTAAATGGGATAGTCGGGACAAAAACTATTATCATAAAAAGTGTGGTTTAAGCGAGCATGTTTAACCCTTGTTCAAAAATATTTACCGCTTGTAGAGTCGTCTGAATTACTTCTTCCACCATTACATATTAAAATAGAACTTATTAAAATGTTGTTAAGGCGATGGATCGCTATGGAAACGAATTTTTACATTCAAAAAGAAAATTTCCTAGAATAAGTGATGCGAAGATATGAGGGTATTTTCGTTGGACCCCAAATCCGGAAGTTAATAAAAGATCCAACGGTTGAAGAAAAAATGAATGATCTGGAAAAACAAGCATGTATATCTTTTAAGACAGTGGTTTCAAATTTTCTAGGTACGATAAGATAAGAACGATAAGGAAAATAAGATAAGAACGACAACAACAGAGAGTTTGTTAGCGAACTTTTATTGGCTTATCAAGCATTAGGTTGCAAAATGTCACTCAAAATTCATTTTTGAGACACACCAAAATTTTTTTTTGAGAATTTAAGAGCTGTGAGCAATGAGCAATGGAAAGTTTCCATCAAGACATTGTACAGATGGAAAAACGCTATAAAAGCAAATGGAACACAAGGACGTTGCCGATTACTGCTGGATGATAAAAGGGACCAACCAGAAGCTATATGTCAGAAAATCTTAAATTGCAAATTCATAATAGAATCTTTTTGCTTTTTTGTATCAGAAATAAACTTTTTTAAATATTTAATTACTTCAATAAATAAAATTATTTGCCAATACATTTTTAATTATATAATTTCACTAACTGTCATTCTCAAAATAAAATATAAGTGAAATCCGTGTGACGCGACAAAGTTCAAATTATGTTGTCCAATATAATTTGCTCTTTGGACAGTTTTTGATTTTGTAAGAAACTTCAGATTGACCCATCTAAGTAAGAGATTTCAAGTTATATGTTAATAAAATACGCTACTAAAACGTTTATGATTATTTAAACCTTTTTGTTTTTTCAGGTCTTCTTTAATTAAGAGATTTATTTTAAAAGTACAAAATCACGAGTAAAAATCGTTTCGATGAGTTATTCTGATAGAAATGGGTAGGCGTTATTGATTTATCATTTTCATACATTTTTGCTTCTCTCGTCATTACGTTGTTTGTATTCGTGTTTAACGAGTTTCGGCTTTGATTTCACACGAGGGCGGCACGTCAGCGCGTCGTAATGTTTATTTAATAGCTCGAGCTGGGACTCCTTAATAACGCGCTCGCACGTGCTGGCGGCGCGGCGCGCACGTCGCATGTCATCTCATACGAAAACCTTATCATTTTATGTAGAATATCAAAGTGTCAAATTTTAAGAAATAAGCGTAATCAAAGGCTGTTTCAGAAAGATTTTGATTCGATTGAGGAAAGATCGACCACTCTTCCACTCTTCGGTCACAAATAACGCGTGTTCCAAGTTATTTTATTTTCTGATTCTCGATCAAATCTCCTTATCGATTTCGGTCTCGGATTCTGTCCGTTACTTTTAATCAGAAAAGTTTTTCTTTTTCTCCAGCTCTTGTATTTCCTTATGCAATATAAATGTGTTTTTTTATACAATATAAATTTTAATTCTGATTTATTACATTACATACAATAAAACACTACAACGAGTGCAAAGATTTCGTCTTATTTGTCAGTCAGTCAAAACAGTTCGATATTTAAGTTCATTTTCTTTGGGTAAAAGTGCGATTTACTCGCTAGTTTTTAAAATTAGAAAGACAAAAAATCGCAAAATGTCGGTATTGTTTGACAAGAAATACGTCCAAAGACTTACAGTTTCTGTGAAATGTAGTAAAATCTGCTGACTATTTTAATTCTTTTAACTTCTTCATTTGTAAAATATTATTATATGGATTTGAATATTGATAAATAATTGCAGAACCTAGTATGTGACAGCCACGCTCTTAATGATAATTTGTAAATGTATGTATTATTTTGACTTGTAAACGGACTAAGTTAATCTTTTTGTTTTATTGTATTTTGCGTGTGTTCGTTAAATAATTTTTCTTTATTACCCGGGTAGGGATTGGCTGTTAGGTGTTATATATTTTGTAATGTTTGCCTATGTATATATTTCCTGTATTGTTTTTATTGTGTTTTGTCATATGTAATCATGAATACGAAACTATTATGATGCGCATATAAAATTGTATTTTGGCGTGAGGGAAGGGGGGCAATTGAGAGACCGAGAATAGCGGCGGTCTATGCGGTATGACCGTGAATCGGTGTACAGAGCTCATGCGGATGCGCCATCTATAAATTGCAGCAGAATTGGTACATCCATGTAGGTAATTTGACTCGTTCGTCCGTCGCCGCACAGCCGCACTAGGGAACTATAAATTGTATACACTATAAGCAGTAATACTTTAATATACTCTAATAAATATAGCATTAATATAATTCTCATATTAAAGTCAACGTGAAATAGAATTCATAGGTCGTTCCTATAGCACTCCATGCCCTCCGAAGGCAAGAGAGTTGGCCCAGTGTAATATGGCCAGCCTAACAATGCAAGAAGCTCTTCGAGCTCTTCCTGGAAGAAAAAGACTTCGCAGTCAAAGCCGGTAAAATAAACAATGTAATCTTCGGTACCTCATTCCACGCAACCTCACCGTCACCGTCCCTTAGTGGGAAAAGAACGGCCAGCAGCGCCCTCTCGTCCGACGATTCGGAAGTATCCGACACGACCATCAGAGGGTCGGACGACGACGCGAGCGAGTTTCAACTAGTAAAACCACGCAAAATCAAAAATAAAACCAGACGCCAGCGCGTCTCCAAGACTGATAGTGATGACACGGAGACAGAACCGATCTCGACAGCCCCGATAAATTTCGAGGATCCACCGGTTTCCCCGACACACCTCAAGCTCGAGAAGTGACCGCCGCACCACCGGCGATTGCTGGATCCGGTGTCGTCAATAACAAGACGACCGGCAATAGATCGACAGCCTTCTCCCACAATTAAGCCGACCCCCAGTGTACCTAAGGAACAAAACCAAATGGAGCGCCGTAACGTCAGCGTGTGACAGACTAAAATTCAATACACTAGCGCTAGGAACCCAACCGACAGTATTAAAATCACAGTCCCAACGACCACACATTTTAGAGGGATAAATAATTATCTAATAAATATCAACATAGTGTTCCACACTCACCCGCTGGAGGAGGAGCACAAAGTAAAAGCCATAATTCACGGCATACCCGTTGAATTCACTATTGACCAAGTGATGACGGACTTAGGGTACCAAGGATACGCCATCCACTTGGTGCACAGACTGCACCAAAAAGACGGCACCTCAGTAGGACTAGTGCTGTCGGGCCTTAACAAGGCCGTCAACATTAAGGACATTTATAAAATTCTCAAAAGTATGCGGCCTCTCCATCATCACCGTAGACGCCCCCTACAAGAAAAGAGGGCCAGGGCTGTGCCACCGCTGCCAGCAGTATGGCTACGCAGACGTCTACTGCCACACTCAACCTAGATGTGTTAAGTGCACCGTCCCACACTGTACAAAAGAATGCACAAGAACGAAGAAGTCAGAGGGAAAGCCCTCATACGCATCGTGTGGCAACGACCACACAGCCAATTATAGGGGTTGCCCCAAAGCACCAAAATCCAATAAACCCATGAACAAAACCCATCAATAGAGCTCCCTCCTCAGTTGACAACATCAACTTCCCTGTCCTAGGCAAAAAACGCCAAGAATACGTCGCCGGAAAGGCGTTGCGCCCAGTTCTTGCGTCCTCCCCCAACGCGAGGAGGAGGAAATAGTTCTCGGGTACCACAACGGAATCGGCAAAGGGAATCGTCCACCATGTGCTTCCTCCGCCACCAGGCAACAGTCAGGCTGCTTACCTAAGCACGTCCCTCAGAGACGACATCAAAACTATCATGTCCGCCCTCCGAGTGGTGAAAAGCGCTGGTTTCGCAGAACTACATCGGGCTTGTGGGGCCAAACAGAAGAGGACCAATTAGCGGTTATCCTGGCACATCAGGACCAGCTGGCCAAATTCGAATCTTTATAATGCCAGAAGCACCCTAATGCACCGGTCCTCCCACCATTGGACGTCTTAAGCACAAAACCTCTCACTGCTTTCTTAAGCAGTCCCAACGCGCGGTTTAAGTATCAACGTAACTAAGCTACGTGTGTGTGTGTGCAAGGAGTACCCCTAAATATCATTTTCATATAAGAAATCTTTTTAAAGCTGAAATCACGCGTAGCATGGAAAATACCAAACAACATAAAATTACGTTGGATAAACGTCTTCACTTCAGAGATCATATCTGATGTGTTAGGCAGCTAGCTAAATTCTACATGTCATGCCTCGGAGGTATGATTGATAGAAAAAGTAGAATGTCGCTGCGCAACAAGCATATCATTTATACAATGTTCATAAGGCCGGTGATGACGTAAACGTATCCAGTCTTTTCTCACGATACCCCGACTGCATTAAATGACCTCTAAATCATCCAAAGCTATTTTAGTAGAAGAGCAACAGACACACAGTGGTTCGTCAAGAACTCAGTTTTGCATAGGGACCTAGAACTCTCTACCATATTTAAGCACATGAAGGACGCGTCAGAGCGATTCTTCAGTATCAACAATCATTCGCCTAAACTCATTGATCTCATCTGCTGCTTCCTACAAGCCACCTCCCGCGAATCACTTTATTAGAAGGCCACATAATGTTTTTACAGACCCGCTCGATGACTTCACTGCCAAGGTTGAAAAATTAAACGATGCACTTAGAGACTTAGAGGAATAGGAGTAGGCCCGTAAATCAGTCAACTTCAAATAATTTAATTCTCGGGGCCCTCACCACGCACCAGTGTCACCCAGAAGTACTGACCCATGTCGAAACCTCTCGTGACTCCCTATGGCGAGGGGATACAAGCGGACCCCCCGTAGGCGCCGACGGCATCTCTAACGGCCGTTCTCAATATTTAATCTACGGTTAAAGATAGACATCTATCCTCCATCCCTAGTAATCAGCTATCTATCTTTTAAAGTTGTCCCAATACTGTAGATAGGCGTTTGCTATCTTTAGTTGACAGTAGATAAGCCACCTATCCCTCTCTTGCGTTCCAAAATACGCAGTGGCACAAGCACTCTCAGTGAAATCACAATTGTGTAAAAATAGAAATTTGATTCTAAATACCCAAAAAATATATAACAACATATTTATCATGGTCATTTTATTTCTTAGATTAATTGCAAAGTTGAAATTAATATTAAAAGCGTTAAATTCAGAATTAGAACAACAATGAAACGGAACGTTCCATATCGCTATTTTGTTGCTCTACTTTGTGGCCTCTGCATACTCTTCAGTCTGCACGATCTGCACCGACAAGGCGTCAGTTTAATAGAGTTGAACATACTTTTGATTCTTTAGTATATCCTACAAAAAGTAACTTGTACAAAGTAAACAATAATAACATGAAAACAAATAGGAACGGTAAAAATTTATCTTACTTTGTTGAGGTTACTTTTAGAAAAGTAAATCATCCACTGCCATTTTATTTAATCGAATCTGTATTCAAACTCATAATCATTGCATTTATGTAAGTAATTTATGCGTTCTGCATACGATCTGGACGTAACATTTTCCTCACTATCCGACTATCAATCACTTAATTGCTCCAAAGAAGCCAATATCGTCGATGGAACTTGAGACCGACTTTCTTTTCTACTAATTTACTTTTCTTTTATAAAAATCAAATTTTTAAAACTATTTTTACTTCTGCTTCACTTCACTTTTGGGGTTAAATATCTCACAAAAATCACGGATCAAGCTTTAGATTACTAAAGATAGCCAACCTAACTGACACTGACAGATAATATTCATATAGAGACGCGCCAACTGTCAATTCCATACAAATCGCTATCTTTAGTAAGCTATCCGCCCTCCCAACGGTAGATCGCAACTTAGGATAGGATTGCCTATCAACGATAGAATATTGGGACAGAAATATTACAGATAGATAGCTTTTCTATCCCTAGTATGGCTAAACCAAAGATAGATCGAATATTGGGAACGGCCGTAAGTCAATCAGTCGCGTCTGATAAGGCTAACGACAGTCCCTGGGCTGAGATAGCGAAAGCCAACATTAAGTTTTCTTGGATTTCTTCGTCCATGAAAGTCGCACACACCCTACGCACGCGGGTGCATGGCAGCTCATTAGGTTTTTTATCCCCCTCGCCCCGCAAGGAAAAAATAGAAAAAAATAATAAAAAGTACATCCGTCGCAGTTGTACTCCAACCGCCACTTGTGAAAGCTCGTGCTACAATAAACAAGTCTGAACATTGAAATGCTGTCCATCATTTTGTCCACAATCCGCAAAAATCCATACTCCGAGGCGACTATGAAGAAATTCCGAAATGCGGGTTTATGCGGAGGTGCTGAAATCACCGTTACAGTACGCGTTTACGTCGCACTTATGCGGTCCATTCATACTGAATGTTCCCCGCTAAGAAAGTGATTACTGACGTTTAGAATCCTCAAGATTGTAATAGTACATACTCTAAAGTGTGGATAAATATTATAATTTAGTGAGTCAATAATTATGAATTTGGTATTTTTGTTATTCATTTATTAAGTAAGGATTACGATATTTATTTCAATTAAGATCAATAAAAAATATAATCTTAACAGAAATTGAGGACGTTTTTTTCATTTAAATATCGCTAATAAAATTAAAAATATTATTTTTCCGAAATGAAAAATTTTAATTTCAAAGATGTGAATGTAATTTCGTAGGTTAATCAGTATTATTCCTGGACGATGTTAAAAAGTAATTAAAAACTATGATCCCTTTTCATCTGAATACATTGAGTGGAATACGACCAACCTCGTGCGATTTATTAAGGAATGTATGATATGATAATATGCAGTGTCATTAATTTGGTGGTTATTATGTGTCCTGATGTTTTATTACATTTAAAAAGGAGGGAGTTCTCAACTCGACTATCTTTCTCTTAAAATAAAGTAAAAAAGTTGCAATAGCGATAACTGCATTTGCCAATGTGTCAGGCAAATTCAAAATATATGTCATCGATTGCTTGAAAAGTTATTATCATTGTAAGGAAATTCATTATAATTTTTGACGAAATATGAAGTTCACTGCCGGATCAACATGGATCAGAGCCAGAGCGCGAATTATGGTAACTACGGGAGGCTTAGGAGCAGTAGAACAGACGCGAGCTCCGCAATGCGATGTTGTACTGATGTAATTTACATGTGCACTGTTTGAATTTTGTATTTACCACCAAGTCGGGATATACTTTAAGGTTTTCAATGAAGGATTTTCTCTTTATGGCACTCCTGGTGGGAGAGATTTATTCTCAGTACAAAAAATGCATTCTTCATAAATGTACTTCTTGCATTTCACAAGACTACAAAATGAAAATATTTTTATTTGAGCAAACATTCCGCAAATTTTACCATACGTTAATCCGACTTAAACTCGTTAGATTTCAACCGACGACGTCGAAGTCGAAAGAAGGTTTATGTTTTTAGTAAGAGATAGTTACTTGTAGAGATAAAATTTTGTCGCATGTGGCTAGGCGGAGACTGCGTCGCGCACACGCGCGTCTCCAGCGCTTGGTGCCATGCCAGTTCCTTGTTTTATGTGCACCGTAGCGCAACTTTAGTATTTGTTTACTGCTCCCCATTTCCCTTTTACCGTTTCGGACGTGTGTACTGAATTTCGCTTAGTTGTCCCGAATGTATCGCTTTATTTCGGCGTTTTGCTTTTACCTTTCGTTATTTTCCATTATCTGTAGGTGATTATTGTTATATTTTATTATCAATATATGTTTTTTTTTTTTAATTCAAACGTAACAATTCTACTTCTTATTCTACTACTAAAACACCAACCAAGAGTTTTATACCCTAATGATTATTTTTCCTTGAAATAGAGGATTCATAAACACTCAGCTTCTTTCTTTTGGATTTTCAACTATTTTCGCAGAACAACTGTAGTTTCCGTCTAAAGAGTTGTGCGAAATAAGGTATTACAAACATTTAATTTCCTACAGAACAGTTAATATTTTGGCATTACGTTTTCTCGTTTTATAATTCAGTTCTATCGAAAAGACTAACTTTGCTTACGCCTTTATTTTAAATAACCATAAATCATTATTTTATTGACGAGCCCAGTCAAACTCACACGGAGACTCATCGACAAAATTTAATCACTTTCATTTCGTATGCCTAAACAAACATAAACAGAGCAACGAAATGTGTACTCAGTACATTGATAATTAAAAGGGAATTCATTTTTTAACCCTATATTATTTTTCCCAATAAGAAAAACGATACAAGCTCAGATGACCGAGTCTTGGGTCTCGTCTAACTTTTGGATTATCTGCATGTTTTTAGCTCGGCATTTCATGAGTGTATTTTACTTTCTCCTAATAGTTTACTTCCTTAATGAATAATACTTCTTACTACACATATAATAATTTCGTTTTAACCGATTTATAAGTTTTTGACTTAACTTATACTACATGCTCTCTACTCGAAGAGAAAGTTAAACTGTTGGTCCCGGACATCACATTGAGACGACAATCGTTAGTAGTATCAACTCGCTCTGAAATGCTGCAGAACCGTTAAGGCCGAAGCACATCGATCTAGAATAGGAGACTGTGTAACAGGAAACCTAAGCATACCATCACAAAATCCCTTGTTTTATATATTTTTTTAAAAGTTGTTGGCCCAGTAGACGTTGTTGTGCACTTTCTTATGGATGGCTTGCCCATAAGGGCTAATTATAAAATCAATGCCCGCAACTCCACCAGCATCAAAGTAAAATTATTTTTTTCTTCTTTTCAATCGATCGATATCAATTTTAAATCCAATCACGTTTTCGATTCCGATCCTATTTACACCTTTGATTTTGATTCCATCTCCACACTCGTTTTGTTACACAATATTAAGGAGGAAAGGACATGTAGTAAAAGCAAGAATTGTGCTGAGTATGTTGGACTTTACTCTTTTGAAGGTGTATGTGTCGCGGCTGAAATTAAGCAAATTAATATTAAAATAAAAAAATAATAACAAGTAACGAAAGCTAAATTACTTTCTTTTATGAACTAAAATTGGTAAAGATAGATGACAAAATTTTAAAGAAAGAATTTGAAATTGTGGATGCTTTTAAAAACTTTGACCGAACTTTGAAATATTTCAATTTCAACCATCGAGATTGAAACAATCTCCCGCTCTTGTTGAATGGTTATTCAAGAAAATGTTGAATGGTTACTTAAGACAAATATTATTCTTAGTAATATCAACGTAGAATTCAAATATTCGAATCTTTATCATATTTATAATTCATCATAAAATTAACTGAAATGAAGAAAATTTGAAAACGCTGCGAATAATTAATTATACCCATAATAATTGTATAGGACGCCATTGAAAACTTTGAGGAAATCATTACTAGTCATTCATTTCTTTATAGCTTAGTCACACATTCAAGCAAAAGTTTGTTTTATTACTAAAAATTTAATTTCGTGTAGCACACAAAAAATCGCTTATTTTAATTCCCATAAGAAAAGGACATAAACACTTGTGGTATAGCCATTCCGTCGTAATCCTGGCTGCAGCACGAAATCGGATGTTCTTGATCTATGAGATACTTCGCTCTCACAGAACACAGACGTGGATCCCCACGCTCTATAATTCACTCGTATTATGTTCGTGTAAAAGTTTAATCATCCGATTGCTAAAGTATCTAATATCTTCATACAATCTTATTTTAGACTACGGAGCTTGGACCTAAAACCTTCAAACTCAGCTCTAGTTCAGGGTTGGGATCTGCTGGCGACTGTTGTCTCCAATGCCAAATAACGTCTGAATCCGACGTCTTAGGGTGCCCTGCGAGGTATTTAGCGAGTGATTTGATCTCATTTAAGTCAAGAGCTGGTTGACCAATTCGCTTGTAATCAGGATCGAATTCTGTACCATCTTGTTTCGAGACAACGCTCCTAACCACTGAGCCACCATGTTCAGAATTGTAGTGCAGAATATTTGAGGGACGCAAATTGTAAGCAAGATTAGAAAGGCCATTTAAAACTTAATAAATGCAACAATCTATTTTATTTGGAGGTATTTGAGTTGCTGGCATCAATAAGACAATGGGAGAGGAAAAGAGAGATATGTGCAATTTAAATATATTGTGTATTCGAAAATTAATGAACTAATGTTGTAACAGACACACTCCATAAATCAAAGAAAACTTTAAGGTTTATTAAAAAATCATCAATTTATGTATAACATAATATGTCATGTTGTCCAAACAAAAAGACTCTCGTTTGGTAAATGATTCTTTAATCGATATATTAAATAATCGTCGATTTACATATAATTTAACGTATCATGTTTTCCATATAAATAGACCCATCCAAATAAAATGTATGCTCTTTTTTGAGCCCTCATAAATCGTAAATCATATGAGGCGCGCGCAGTCAGTCGAATTTGACAAATTTTGACACATGATAAAATCTAATAAAAAGCCGAAATGCGTGTGAAATTGAGCAGAAATCTATACAAAATATAAAAAGAGAAAGTTGGTGTTTTATTCCTTGGGTAAAGTGTCACTTTATTTTATTATAACTTTAGAAAATTTTATAAGCATTTATGATTTAAATGTGGCTAGCACAGGAATTAAACTTAAATTTTTGCGTAGACGTTTCATCTGTCCTTCCTTTAGCTGGTGAATAAGGTTTTTCATAATGTTTAAAGGATCGAGCTAACATGCGAGCCGCAAGAAAGTAGATAATCACCGCCGTCTGTGCAAGACATTCGTCACCCAAGAGCAATCACTAGTGCGGTACCGACCTTTTGGTAAAATGTAGGAAATCTAATGAAGGGAGGGATGTTCCACAAGAACTTTTAAAAAGGAATAGGAAATCTGCTGGTGGGAGCCATTGCTCCCACCACCGTAATTCTCACTCACTGAATGTAACACAAAAGCGGAAATTGCTACTTCACATTTGTTTTTTGTGAGAGTGAGATAGCTCACCGGCCGAGTAGGCCCATTTGTGTGCTGCAGCCAAGATGGCGACAGTATCTCTGTACCATAATTATTTAATTGGTTTTTCAATAGCTGCAGTTTTTAAGATCTTCTGAAATTATTTTCTTATTTCTTTCCACCTTTACGTTGACCTTCCTAACAATCACTTTTATGTGTAATAAACATTTTTTTTCTTTAATAATTGATAAGATGTTATTTTTGTGAAATACTATATTTATAATTTAGATTATTTTTGTGTAAAATTCATAACGCAAAACATAACATTTTATAAGTTATTGTGCCAAGTTTAAAAATTATAGAAGTTTATATGTTCAAATATACAAACATGCATGCGTACCTTAACAAGCGACTGAAGTGTTTTTTATTCGAGTTGTGGCAGAAGTTGGGATAAACTAAAACTCAATTTTGAATTATTGAATTTAATAACAATAGACAGAAATCGAGATCATGATTGAAAAGGAAATTACTCGGTATAGGAAAATTAAGAAATTTATTGTACGTCCCCGCCAATATATGTGTGGACACAGCTAGTTAATTACACTAAAGATTATTCGATACGAAATAGCTATTTTCGAATACCAGCCACTTTGGTTTGAAAAGTTATTAAATATTAAATGTGGAGATAAAGTGATAGGGGCCTAGATTGTTGTCATGAATACCAAAAGTGTCTCATGACAAGCACATTTGAATATCCATAAAGCCGTTGATCCCTACACTTTTATATGGTATTGGAAGTTGGATGTAGCAGAAGCAATATGAAAGTAGAATCAGTGTGATAGAGATGTGATCTCTGCTTAGAATGCGAAAAATATCTTTGAAAGACAGATATAGGAATATCAAAGTCAGAGAACTGTTGTTTTAAAAAATATGTAAGAATATCTGGAAGACTAGAGAAGAAAAAGGTAAATTGCGGTGGTTTTACCATCTGGAAAGAATGAATGAAAAGTAGACCGATAAAACAAATTTATAGAGCAAATGCGTGAGATAAAAATGTCAGAAAATGTTGCCCTATGCCGACAAAACTGATGATATATTAATAAAAAAAGGTCTTAAGCACATGAAACCGTTGAGCTTGGATGGAACGATTAATCGATATCAGCAAAGCAAGAGAGATATGCAAATACCGTACCATTTGAAAGTCTATGATCTTTGTCTACCCTTCTGATAAGAGTGAGTTTACAAGAATTAAAATATGAACACTACTAAAATAGAGTATAGATTGTGCTGAAAGTTGGTTTTGACCATAAAATCGGTAGATGCGTATGAACTTTTCATGTTTTTTTAGGTAAAACCATTTTGTTTGTTGTTATGGCAGATATTTTAACTAAACCAAAAATCAATAAGTCGTTTGGTATGGGCCAAGTACAGGACCTTGTATAATAGAAAGGTAGTTCAATACAAAAAAAGTAAGAATTCATTATATGTCCAACCGAAAGCAGCCACGGGCACGGCTAGTAATTAGGATCATAATATTAGTAAACGTATTAGGGGCTTACATTGAAGTTGCAGTTTTTAGTATGGGTTGCTTCGGCTTTCAATATTCGACGAATTCGAATTTCCACTTATAGAGGCAGAAATTCCGTAAGGGGGCTGTAGATTCTATTGAATGTTACTTCCGTTTAAAAAAGTTTTCAATCACTCTCAAGTCGCGCGTAAAGAAGTTTTACTTCAAAAAAATATTTTACTCTCAAATCAGGCCTAAAAAAAGTTTATTAAAAAATATTGAAATAATTATTTTGAGTACTAAAAGTATTCCATTCTGTGTTCGAAGCGTTTTGGAGACGGATTGTTGGGCCCGAGTTTTGAAATGTAACGAAATTGCTTACGCCGTCAGCTAAAACACCTGCTTGCTATTTTCTCTAGAAAGAGCGCAGACAAATCTTTTATTCAAACTTATAGTGCTTACAGCTTACAGAGATAAATGGTGCAATCCAAAATTTTGTGGAAGAATTTCTAGAATATGTCGTAATAACATTATTTTCTGGATTTATTTGAAGTAATAAAACAAAGTGGATGCTGAAATTTTTGGAATATAGCGCGAAAATCACATTTTTTGGTTTACATTATTAATCATGTTGTTTTGAAAGTGATGTTTGAACTTTTAATTACAACGGTTCTATTGAATCACATTTTTCACTTTTTTTTCTATACATTCACTTTTAAGAAGCCTTTGAAAGGGCAACTGATCTTCTTAGGTCGTTTTATAAAGCAGACAATACATATTTAGTAAAGGGATAATGGTTTAAGATTTGAGGTTCACCATTAAAAATATGATGACGACGAACATCTACGTACTACTTTTTTTTTTCTAAAAAAATCTGTAATATTTCAAAATTAGAAAAAATTCGAAAGTAATAAATGAATAAGGAGTCTTATTAAATGTGTAATATTCTACGTCAATAAATATTACGTCCTAGCAGTTTAACGCCCGCTTCACTTAATATAGGAATGATTGTTTTCGATCACGGGCCGGTTTTTAATTTGTATTTAATTTTAAAATAAGAGTATACTAATGTATTTTCTGCTTTGAAATCTGCAGCCTAGTATTTCACGTGAGAAAAATCACCTGAACATCCTTAGCAATAAGAAATATTATTGTGAAGCTTAAATTCTTAAAGCCCTGTTGCATTATATCAGAAATTTGGGTTCCATACATCAGCATCCGGCAAGTTCATCAATTCGTAGGAAATCGTAACAAATATCAAGTATGAATCAATTCTACGCATGTGCAGGAGTTTCAAGGGAGCCGGACGGACAAAGAAGACGTTTAAAATAGAAGAAAAAGAAGAAAACTCGGAATTATTTCCCAGTTTTCTTCTTCAGAGGAGCATCACGCCACACTTATGTGTGGCGTGATGCACCTCAAGCGATCGTTATTGCAATCTCGCCTTTATTTTATAAACAGTATCTCGCCCTGACATTCTGGTTACTGCGATCCTAAAACCGGTTATTTTTCTCATGTAACATCCTTACGTGACCTTCATAAACGAACACGTTTTACTCACCACACTTCAAGCGGTGTGGTTTGAAGGAAGACGTAGTTAGTGACTAGAGTAGAAAAAAGTATGTTGCGGTGGTTTGGTCATCTGGAAAGGTCGAATGAAAGCAGATTGACGAAGCAAATCTAAAGAGAGAATGTGTGTGGTGAATAGGTCGGCTAGGATCCCTCTAGAAATTCCTATGTTGACCAAATTGGTGGAATATTAAAAAAGAGCGAAAGAGCACTCGAAACCGACGAGCTTGCATGAAAAAATTGATGGATGTCAGTGAAGCAAGAGTGACGTGTAAAGATCGTACCATGTGGAAATCTGTACATTTAACAGTCTCTGCCTACTCCTCTAGGAAATAGAAATAAGTTTGTACTATTATTATTGAACAATTGCAACAGACCGATGGTTTTATCAGAATTATTTACGAAGAACTAACATGTGAGATCTTTATAAATGCAACAAAGCCAAAATAATCATTTTAGAACTATTGTTTTTCTGTTTGTTCGTTTGTTTGTGAATGACGCAAAACTGAATACGGTTTTCACAGATGTGTTGCTGAAGGGCTAACTTGTGAAATAGGGCGTGTTTCATCTGGATACATCGCCCAGAAACCGAGTTATATGCAAAACTCTTTTAAACTAGAAACTGTGACCGAATATGAAAATTGTTTTCAACTTTCTGTCATCATTTTTAATAATTATTGTTCTCTTATTATCACACATTTAAAGATCGAGATGAGATCAGAATCAGTTTCGAGATATTCGATACTATTATATAGGATATAGGAATTCGTTCTACGTTCACGCGGGCGGAGCTGTGGGCCAAAACTAGCGATATATAAATAACGGGAGGCCTGTATCGTGACGTAACGTCCTCGGAGTGACGCGCACAACTTCCTCCTTCGTCCGTCCGTCCATTGTGGCGGCCGGGCGGCGCCCGCGGCCGGCCGAATACCGCGCGCCCATTCACACGGCCGATAGCTTACTCACCGATCGTCCATAAAAATTTCATAGAACATTTTTCAAGTCTATAATAGATAGAAATTTTCTCATGTTCCCTCATAATGCACGATGACGTGGATCGATGGGTTTTTTGGCTTGATGTTGAAACACTAACTTACTAAGGTCTTGATTTATCGTCAGGATATCTTAAAGCGAACGACGCTTTAAATAATATCACAGTAAATAGAGAATTAATATTAAATTAACTGGTGATGGTTACTCCCAATGGTGGTAACCTATAAAAGAGTGTCCTTTAAAAAATATTTTTATTGATCTCGTTAGATGACATAATTTTCATCAAAATCAAAATTCTCCATAACATATGTGGTTTGAAACATATTCGAAATGCCTTTATTAGCTTTATTCTCGCCAAAAATTAGAGAGAAATAAAATAATATTTTACAAAAGGTATTTATTTATTCTGAATGTTCATGCCATTGATAATAATTTTTTAAAAACCTGTTTCCTTACCTTCCTACCTTCCTTAGATCCTCTATAACCACTATAGCCGAATCAAACTAGTTGAACTGTCCAGTCCTATTCTTCTTTTGTGAAAAATGTAACATATAACAACCACTTAGCTTAAAGCCAACCAACGGTCTCTCGTGGCAATTTTCGTTTTGCGGCTTCAACATACTTGAAGCCGCTTGAAGTGCTAAAGCTATTATCATCACTTAAAAAAGTAGGTGTTTATTGCTTACAACAAACTGACTTCGGCTCTATTATTAGTGTGCATAAAATAGCGTGAGCATTTCAGTTGTAATGTATAAGCTTCGTACAATGTTAATTCAAGTTTCAGAAAGTTGAATTTCAAACAAATTTCAAATGCGCTTTCGCTTCTATGCTGCACAGTTAAAGCAAAACGACTTCATTCCCTACTAGCATTATTGCGTTATGAACGAATAACTGATATTACTGTAACTATTTCGATGATAAGTGAACTAGTCTTCGTTGAAATATGAGAAAAGAAGTCAATTTTGGCATAGTGCAGCAAAAGTTTGATTAATAAATTTCGTAACTTACGTATACAAAGTCAAGTCTATTGATACTTTAATTAAAATGGCTCGATTCGGTGTTTTTATGGGACACAGGGAGCGTAGATATGCAATTAACCTATTTGGAACAGGATTTACGCTTTATCGCATCGTTAGCCAGAGTTACAAATCTACGGCTTTCCCGGGGGTAGTTTTAAATACGCCCCTACAAAGATCTGAAACAATATACCACCTTCTTATCGCAAAATATTAACTATAAGTACCTTCCACAAAACTTAAGTGGCAAATAGAAGACGTCGGCAATAATTCGTCATTGTTATCGTTTGCAATGTTATTTAATATGTTACGCGTTCACTCAAATGGCGCTAATCGACAAGCGCTTAGAAAAATATCCCCATAAAAATAAACCTTTTCCCAAACACAACGATCTTCAGCCGCGCAGTCGACCGCGAGCATTCAATTGTACTGGTTCACAATTTATACACTCAATTTCACGCGTGGCATGGGGCGCGCAGTGCAGTCCCCTTCAAGTTTCGGAAACCAATGAGACGACAAGGATATGAAACCGCAATGAGAATTGGAGCTTCTCAAGCGATACGTGTACAATGTTTGAACTTTTCAAAAAAACTTTAACAATCCAGCAAGTGCATCTGTATATATTGCACATCCATGACGCGTTTACGTTTTGATTATAATGATACATTCACTGAATATATTCATTGTCACTATTAAGGTGGTTCTGGAATTTAAAATAATATTTAAATATTCCTCTTTTTTATTGAACATAAAATTGACAAAAGTCTACCTTATCATCTCATACAACACCCGAAACAATATCGACTAATCTGATTATGGATGTACATATTACATTTCAGTTTATACTCGTTCATATGAAAATTTATAAATGCAAAAAAGAAAATATAGAATTATTAAAGAAAAATAGTGGACGACACAGGTCCTAGATACTAGAAATAAAAATAAATGGTGTTTACGTGTCAGTTGATTACGTACAGTCACAAACTCATTTGTAGGACTTTGTCTACGCATATTTAACAAGTTTTCTGTGCACATACAAATTTTACAATTAAGTAATTTAAAGGCATTATTAAACAACTAGACGTAACCTGTGCGAAGAGTTCGCACAAATTATGTATAATAATTATCAGTTTACAAAATTACTGTCAATATTAATTTTATTTCCTTTTTATTACAAAATTTCTTTTTGAACAATATTTGAAGTATATATACATAATCATAATATCATACAATTTGACTTAGTTCGACGTGTTTCTGCTTGATTTTCCAGTGTTCGTCTCCTAAGAATTTTTTTTTTTTTTTGTAAGTAATATTACAAAAAAAATAAAATGCCTAGTTTTATTTTTTTGTAATTTAATTTTGTAATTTTTGAATTTAATGAAACTAAATTTATTCCAGGTATTCAATCCGTTTCTAATCTAATTTTCCGCACTGTTTATAATGTTCTTCTTTTTATTGTATTACATAATGTAGCTCAGATGACAGATCGAAGAAATATTTGAACAAAAAAATTACCGACCGTTAATCATGTTGACGTTGTTTCAAAATTAAAGTTGTCAGATGGCAGCATATATAATTTTAATATAATTAATTAATTTGCAAAAACGAAAGCGATAATATTTTTTTAGTTATTGATGCCGATCGAGCAAGCAATTATCTATGAAATGATATAAAATTTACGTTGAGTAATCGTGAGGTTTTTTTTCTAAAAAGGGAGGCAAACATCTTAACCTCAACGTACTAATATATATGATGATTAGTTGTAACAAGGGGTATCATAAATAATACTCAAAATAGTTTATTTTGAGAATATAAGTAGTTCGACTTCTTACGGGGGTCTGTCTGTATGTTCCTGTAATAGTTTTAGTCTTCGATTCCAAACGGATGGAGAGTTTTCTTTGTGATTTTCTTTGATTAGAAGTTAATTTAATCTGGATGGTTCTAGTTTAATGAAAATATTTCAGTTATTTAAATGTTATTACTAAATATTTTTTTCCTTGTCATAACAAGCTCTTTTTTATAACATATCACGAAAGGAAATGCCAGACTGTCGCCAGAAACACGCAACATACGTATAATGTTTACTTAATATTCTTTACTTAATTTTCATACAATTTAGGCCATATTCGTTTATCATTATTAGTTAGGCTTATTTTGCAAGAAATAAATAGTACTTACTGACAATTATCTGTCGATGGCAGCAGCTGCGATAGCATTTACCACCCTGGGAAACAAATCGAGATGTAATCGATGATAAATGGAGGAGTAATAGATGATTATCATCAATTTTCAAGTCATCAATGTAGACAGAAACTATTATTAAATGATAAAGGAATTATTACAAATGATATGCCTCTCATTTATTTTAACGCTTTTTAAAAATAAATTATTGAATAATGTCTCCTTGGAATAATAATATCCTATAACCGTTTGGGTAAACTTTGATATTTATTTATCGAGTTTTGCACGGGAAATGGCAATACGTTAGATAAATCAGAATAAAAAAAAAAACAGATAGTCGATAGTGATAATTAAATGCTTGTGAGTTTTATGTCAAGTCGTTTTGCTGTTTATTGCGTTTTTGTGCGTTTCAGTTTTTAAATTTAATGACTTGATATCGTGAATGGACACCGATACCACCGAATCTTATGACCACGGCTTGAATATGAATAACATTTATGTTCCTAGTGACAACGCCAGCGCGAACTTGGAATTCACATATTAACGATATATCAATAGCAATCCCAGCATACACACTGAAGGCATTTTAAAGGCATTTGCAACAATCGTTGTGCCTGTGCTGCATTTACGAACGATATGCAAATATAAAATACGCAAAAAGTAATGTAAAACAAGTTAGGTTTTATTGTAAGTCTGTTAATGCAAAAATAGCTAATAATTTTAGAACACTGACTTTTTGTAACTGATTCGTTAACCTGCTTATATTGACATTGCACATTATCGTTTGAATACTATTTTCAATGTGTGCATCCACGGCTGCTGAGACTATGGCGGATTGGCCATTCTTTCATTAAAAGTTTATTTGTATATGTATTTCAAATTAATAATCTCAAAAATAATCCCATAAATCAAAATTAAACTAAGCATCTGTGTTTTAGGTTGATAAATTACGCATCTGTGTCAAATTTTAAATTTGTAACAAATCTTATAAGTTTTATAATAATTAATCAAATATCACAAAGCTGTTGACTTCAAATAAAACAGTTTTATATATATTATAATTACATTAGGTTCAAAAAGCTAAACACACAGTTTAAATTAAACAATGCTAAAGTCCCCTACACATTATATGACCCCTTACAAATCAAAAAATAATAATTTCAAATTACTGTTGATGACTTACTTCCTGCTTGAATTTCTATGTAGATGTCATTCTCAACAAGCAAATCAAATAAGCAAAATTTGGAGAGTACTGTCATAAATTTTGAACAAATAATTATAAACAATAGAAAGTTAGTCAATATTTGAGGCATTGCATGGCTGCTAGCTGTGTATTTAACTGAGTGAAGGATGGTTAACTAAAGCAAATTTATTGATTTTTTTTTCAATAATTGAAAATAATATTAGTATAATACACACAAAACGCACACATTCATGGATATATAAACGTATATACATCTATATACAAGACGCGACTAAGGCATTAACTTTCTTATAATTAATCAACAAAAACATCACCCGCACATTTTCCAGTACACCAAACAAACTTTAACTACATTTAATACACAAACGTCGAGAAAGCGATTTATTTAAAATACGTTTCGCCGGTTATCATGTACCAAATCACAGATTTTACGAATGATTAATGGTATCGGAGAAATATAGGGCACGAGGCTTAGGCTCTTAAGTGTTGATTTATTATTGTCTGCCGTATAAATTTCCGTCAGTTATAAATACTTGTTTAGGACCTGTTTGCCTTCCTTTCCGTGCGGCAGTTCATGTTTGCGTTTAGTCACCTAATGCGTATATAGTGTGTTCCGCTTTGTTTGGTATGTTATGTGAATTTTGCTCCAATTTTTTATACAGAATTTTAAGTATTTTTAAATATGAAAGTAGGTATGGATGCAGGTACATCGACATGGTCAGAGATCACATTACCGTTCTAGACATTACACATGGACGTCTAGGATTTATCTACAGATTATGCGATATCTTTATGTTGGAGAATTTTATGAGATGTCGGCTAGACTCGTGCGTTACGTATACACGGAAAAATTATAACCGAACTGGTTACTGTTATGCACAAGACTCACTTGCTGCTGAAAAATCAAACTCATTTTAAGTTCGAGAACTACACAGTTCTCAGTCATGCGCTGTACACGAATAGTTACGGCGTTGTACCCGACTTATTTATAAGCCGCACATGAGTGGTTTTGGTGCAGAATTGTAGCTGTTCGTGTGAGATACATTAATGGGTAAAGTGCCAAAAAGTCTAAATTAAAAAGGGAAGAGATGTTACTCACTGGTGTTTGCACACGAGTCATTCATGTGCGGCACTCGACTGATTACTGTTCTTAGATTCTGGTGCCGTACATTACTGAGTACTGTTTAGAACATGACTGAGTCAGACGTGTACATGACTTAATCCGGTTGTAATTTTTCCGTGTACGAATATATTATTAAACAGACATATTTATAATAAAGTGTACATCGTTATCTTACAACAGTCTACTGATGAGGATATTTCTCAAACCACACTATAAAATAGCACTTAATTATAGGTATAAAATATAATAATACATATTTCGGGAAAATTTCCTATTTTCTATTAGTAATGGTTATAAATGCGAAATATTATACGAATGGTTAGACGATTTCTTTCACGCAAGTACTACTCGACGGATTTAGTAATATCGCTTATACATTAAAACAACATACCGGCTATAATTTATAAAGATAATAAGTTTTGCCCATAATAATTTAAGAGCAGTACCTGTTTTCGGGATCGGAATTTGAATCGAGAGCGATATCGGAATCGGAATCAAGGTTGACGACGCGCTTGAAAGACATAAAAATGATGAAATTCATTCTAACGAGCAGAGCAGCGGGCGAGAGTTTGTTCTAAAGTAAATTTGTAAAAAATTACCCACACTTACATCACGCCCCGCACTAAGTCGTAAAATCTAGAAGAGCTTTTTAAGCAACGCTTATAAAGAAAGCTAGGGAATAAGGTCGGGTGTATACCGTGGAGACTTATTAGGAGAGGCTTTTAGTGTTGACGCGTACGCAGGCGGAGGGCGGCGGCCGGCGGCGGCGGCAGATAGCGCGCTTAGGAGCCGCCGCTTCCGGAGCCCCGCCCTTTGCATTAAGATCTGCTTGTTCCCGGATCGGGATCTTAAATTATTTATTTTATGAGCCTAAAAATGCAGTCCTAATAGATTAAAAAAATATAATTTCGATTTTATTTATAAATGTATAATTTAAATTATTTATCATTTTTTTTTTCAACAGAAGTAAGTGATACTATTGAAATCAAAAATATCACATCCATAAGGTCGCTTTGAATTATTTCATCAGTTTCATATTATTAGGTCATACTATCATGCATACATGCACACAACCTCTGATTAGTAAATTTGCCTTAAAATAAATACAAACGATGTTGATGTAGTTAAATAATATTACAACCAATTAATAACTGGTTGTAATATTATTTACCATTAATAAAATACAGTAAAATGTTATGGTAGTTTTGGTTAAAGTGATGGAGGTGGTTCTTGTTACTTTACAATTTTTGAGTATAATTTATACACAGTCACAAAAGTCAGATATTAAATGAAAATATCAGCGATCACAAGAGTGAAAATGAATGAAAATGAAAAAATTTGATCATTACAACCACAAATTTCGATAACGTAATGAATTTATATCGTGGACTTTGAACGAATCATTATTTTCATTGTCATAACCAACCTAAATATTGGCTCAATTATTCGTATTGGTTAAATTACACTTATTGTCTGTTTAGTAAATCACAACGAATTACTTAGCTACCGCAATTAAATATATATTTAATGAAGCTAAATTCGATATTGTTTTGAAATATTTTTTTCGGTGTGCGTAACATAATATGTGAAAGTAATTTTATATAAAGAAACAGACGGACAACCGAAGTGCAGACATCAATTTGGATAAGAGCAGTTTGTTGGGCTATATCATTTATTTTACTTAAAAACGTCACAACCCCAATAACTTAATGAAGGGGAGGCGTGAAACAAAAAAAAAAGAATCCCCACTGTAAGGGGCGCACAAACTCAAATAAAAGAATCAGAGTCTGGTAGTAAATCTGCCTACATTTCGCTGATTAATCCGTTGGGATGCGCTCGCTACAGTGATATATTAATAGAGCCCTGAGGAGGCTCGTGCTCAGTAGAAAACCCTATTTGTTTATTTAGTTCTCATTTCACCCGCCCTGTCCTAAGGGGTTGCTGAGTAAATGTTTACTTCCATTAGAGCCTCGTGCACCTTTTTACAGTGCCCTGATTGGGAAATTTCTATGAAACTCTCCATGATATGTTCGTAAATGCAACTTTGAGAATTTTATTTAATTTCTTATTATTATGAGCACATATATTGTAATTGTTGTGATTGTCCGTGTTTAATATATATCTCCAGCATCGTTAATAATTTTTCGATTCTGACTCGATCCTGGAATCAGAGCTGTGCTTGAAGATATTAGCCTCGAGGTAGCCTTGATCTCGAGCTTGATATCCATCTTGACAAACTTTTATTTAGAAGTTAAAATTTGTCAAAACATTATTTTTAAATTCAATTATAAAAAATTAGTGTATTTATTCTACACAGTGGTTGAATTTTAAAATTAGGCTTATAGACTTATTGAAAAAATTATAACGAACTGTAATTTATTTAAAACTGTAGAATATAAGATTACAATGTATAAACTGTTATTAAGTATAATTAAATGACCAATTAACCCTAACATCATAACAATTTAAAAGCATTATATATTACAAGCATATTATCGGAAACAAGAAATATAATTAAACTTTGCTTAAATTCATGGGTCTACACAATTATGTTCTCAAAATAAACTTAACTATACAAAATAAACACTTAACCGACGTTTGTTACTGAGTTTAACTTATTGTTGTTATTAGTTGATACTATGATCTACGTTTACAGGAGGATATTATTCTGTAAATTAGTGTTGCTCAAAAACTATTCACCTCGTGTACTACATTAGAGGCATCTAATTTTTTTTAATATTCTGAGACTTGTCCAATATCTGAATGATGCTGTGCTAAAGGATGAAAGAAAAATTTAGTTTTGATTATCTAATAACTAAAAATAAACTGAAATATTGTTATGTTACGTTTGCATACTTTATATGTAAACGATTTGATAAAACGATTTCAGTTAATCTGAATAATAGCGTCGATCACGAATTATTTATTTTCCTACTTTCATCAAAAATGTTGAATCGAAACAAAAAAAAACCTTCGCTACCTAAAGTAGCGAAGGTTTGAAACCTTCGCTACTCTAGGTAGCGAACTCTACGTACGTTGGCGGGTTAAAAAAAATACAATTGACTAATTCGCTCTACTTTTAATTTTACTCTTCGAGAAAAATAAATATCAGGCGCTTTTAATTCAACTCATAATTACGAAATGTTATTGAAATATTATTATTGGAAAAATCCAAGGAAATAGTTGATAATTCAGAAGAACATTCCTTTAAAAGAATAGAAGGCGAGGATGTAATTAGATTTTGTTGCATGTAATATAATCAGTAAATTATCTATCTAACCGGCCAATCACTTTTTTATACAATATTTTTGTCCAATCTATTTGATCGCAAACAATAAAAATAATATTAATGTTTTAAATGTAAAAATTATTATTGCTTTCCATGAAAATCTCTCGCAGAAAAAAAAACTTTGTTGGCATTTATTAAAAAACCAATCATAATTTATTGAATAGATGGGATGAAAAATAAATTGTCATCTTAATCTCTGGCGGCTAGTAATCGATTCATGTGGATTTTCCAGGCATTCGGGGACTATTATTTTTTCTATCAGCTACATCCTATGAAATTAAAAATGACAAAAGAAATGAAATCTTCTGGTCTATCTATTGAAGTATTGCGTGCAAGATGGGTTACGAGTTCCACTTTATCAAAAACCAAATATGACTGTGTCCTATCGCGGTGTTAAAGGTATGGCCTCAATATGTGACTTCTTGGTCGTCTCCTCCAAACTTTTCAGAAAACTAGGCAAGCATATTTCTTGTATACCCCTTAATATTAACTGCTTTTCGTTCTTCCAGCTATTGTATTAAGAATACAGAATCCGTCCTGTACAATTAAAAATGCAATCGTAAGTGCCTTTAAGCACTCAATCATAAAAATTCAATTTTTTCATTTTGTTTTGAGGTAAATGCGTCTTTAAATTTGCGTCTGTAGTAGGAAGCAATTCCGATAACTGATGATAACGAAATCGGGGCATACAGTTTGATGCTGCAGCTAGATATTTATAATCGACATCCAAATTATATTACACCATATGACAGCTAAAGGATCAAATATAATTAGTTACTTTTAGTGAGAACTGTGAAGCATTACGTGCAGGGGAGGAGGAAGAGGCGACATTTTGAGGTCGTTTCACTACGTCACAAAATTTCTTTTTAGTATACATTTTGACTCGGAGAAGCTACGATCTTCATTTGAGTTACAATCATCAGCTCTTGTCAAAATCTATCGCTTGCATATATAAAATACTAGTGAGAAAAGTAAAAAACATATATAGAGTCAAAGTAAAATATATAAATAAATATAGTAATATCGGCCGATAATCGTTAAAAATCCAAATCAAAATATAGAGTTGCTATATGGTTGGAAAGGGCTTCTCAAAAACAATCCAGGGATATCCATAAAAGACAACATGACTGCCGGTGAAGTAAAAGAATGTAGGTGTCCGAACACATCAACGACGGCGCCAGTATACCTGTGACTGCGGCGACCGAGGCTATGCAAGTGGATGATGTAATCGCTTCTATATCAACGCTGGAAGATATAGACATCGATTATGAGCAAACAAGGATTATTAAAAACACATTTGGTAGTAGTTAAAGTAGCAGTAAAAGACACATTTAACAACAAAAAAGTGCTACGAAAACATAGCACTTTTCACTACTACGTTTTTAACTACACGAAACGAATACGTGTACGTATTCGTAACGGATAAAATATATGGACGTGTCCATGACATAGACAAACCTCGTTTTTTTTTTGTTAGAACTTCTTGCGTAGAAAATGACTGTACCTTAATGCATTTTAATAACACAAGTTTGCTTTTGAGATAAACTCATGAATTATCCAGTGACCGTAAGCCCTATTAACTTTTTACTTTAATATTTATTGGATTTAGTTCATATAAATTCCCAAATGACCTCGATTTTGTTTATAGATGATGAGCCGTCTGGCAGTAACTATATTATATTTATTTTAAAAGAGCAGTTCTTGCTTATACATAAATCAATACATTGGTTTCTTGGAAATTAGTCTAACGATTTCGATGAAAATTGTACTTCTTCTTCGTCGAAATCTTCTCTAGTAAAACATTGCTAGGGACATTCAAATCATTGCTTTATAACGCTATCTCATATCATCATATCATAATTGCAATATATCTATGCTACAGGATGTAATGATGAGGTATCAGGAGGTTTAATGCAAGGTTCTACATAACAAACACCGTTATAACTAGAGAGACGCCATTGTGTGACATTATTAATGTGAGTGCAAGAAGCAAATGTTTTTGCATGTCCTTTAGTGTATACATATTATACATCTAAATAGTTCTTGTGCGAAGTGAACATAACCATTTTTTTCCCCGTGAGACATCATAATATTTCTACGGTAAGCTCGAGAGACGCCAAGTAAAACTCGGTTGCACAAGTGCTTTTCCTTAGAGTCTGCAATAAAAACCCAACTACCGCGAATCTCATCGTGGAGAAAAACACGTTCACGATGCAGTTCATTAAATTAGTTAATTAAATTTATGTACCCACATCTCACGATGCTCAAATGAGATGCTTTCATCTCAAAAGTGTTTTGAGAACGAGCAGTGCGATCTTGAGTCGAAAGGAAACTTTCGTAATTATAAAAATCATTTCGCTTTGATACCGTCTTCGCTACGGACTACGGAACTTCAATTTTCAGTTAAAAACATTTGACAAATTATTTTGTGTTCGTATCAAAACTGGATTAATCAATAAATTACATCTAATGTTTCAATAAAATATAATCTTCAGATTCTAACATTTAAGATTAATCAGGGATATATCATAGGATATAAAAATTTTATGTGCTCTACGTGTCGTTGAATGGTTGATTTCTTAGAAATACATTTATTAATCAAGGTTGATATTGCGTCTATTGCGTTTTATCAAAGAATAAAAGAACATTTTAAATGCAATTTAGTATAATATACGCGAAAAGACACGATCGGAACTGTATTCAGAATCGGGATCAGGATAGAGTTCAGAACATTCCTGCGTGGACGCAGCCAGGAGGTTTAGCTATGGGCGAAACAAGTTTCAAAAGAAATACCAAACGGTTTATATTTTGTGTATAAGGTAAGCGTTTTATGGAACGATACAAAATACAAACTTTTTATTAGCAATTTACCGAGTTTAACAAAATACTACACATAGCTGTTTTGTACAATATAATTATTCACAATTTTTTTTTGCAAAATTATTTTTTTGATACTACGCCGGAAAGATTTTATTTCATTCGATGAAAGCCGACTTCGTAGAATAAAATAATTAATTCGATAAACATTTTAGGTTACGAAACAATTTTCGTTTTAGACTAATTATTATCCTTGAGAACTATTATAATAATTTTGTTCATACGGCGGAAATATTCAATGAAAATTCAAATTTTTCTTTTCACTCACACGAACTATTCTAATCCAATTATCAATTGACCAACCATGTAAATATTACCTGCTGCCCAACCATATATACCAAAATGGCATGATTGATGGATGTGAGCGTGCTGTCGCCATTAGTTACCCAATATACGAAAACAGCGATGGCAAACATCATTACTTCTCCACACATGCAGATCGGAAGGGTTTCTCGGAACAGGCATCGATAGGCCACAATTTTTTCTCGATTTCTTTCGTACACATCGAGGAGAATCGATTATTTTTAGCGATGCCTCCAATCTTTTGATCCGTCGGAGGGTATTAAAATTTAATAGAACGTTTAATAAAATTGTACTATAACTACTAGGTACTAATGTGAATAGATCGAGTGTTTTTATTATAAAGCAATAACAAGGATTATTATAAGTAAAATAGTAAAATTTTGCGTGTTAATATAAGTACTAGCCTTATTGATTCTGCTTAAGATAACTATAATAAAACCACAAGTTTTATTTCCTGGCTTGTCTTTCCCTTTTCTAAGACGATGCATTAAAAAATATCAAATTTCTTCGTCACTTATATTTTATTTCTATAAGTTTAAATACTATTAAAAGATGGCATGATATAGTTTTCATTATTATTACACCTTTAGACGACATAATCACTTAAGAAAACCAGCCGTGGTGCAATCAGAACCACGACAAACAAACAGATTACATTACAATTTACTACGTACAAAATATCAAGACTTTTTTATCGACATTTTATTATTTACATAATAGAACGATTATAGAAAATGTAAGATATTTTAATAAAAAAAGGTTTTGCATGTAATTCCCTAAACATATTTAAAGATTATATGTAAGAAGTCGTATACGACGCCTAATTATTGTAGTTTAATGTTTTATCAAAAATTATAATGATGGAAGTAAATAAAAATGTAACACGATTTCAATTAAATAATTCCTCACACTTTGATATTTCTTTGCTTGATTCCTTTAGCAACAATTATATAAATACAATCATATTTTATACTACACAAATTCTCTGTAGACTGACAAATCACAGTTTTGGATGACAAAAGCTTTGAAAGTTTCTTATTTGCAAACACGTGAAAGCCGGTTACCAACTTTGGACGACAACGTTCCGTCACCTGACATTTAGTTGGATAGCGACCTACTTCTATTTCTTATGGGACACATACGAGAGAAATGCTATTTTTAACCTACCTAAAAGTAAATTTTAATTGTGTATAAATAAGATTTATCTATGGGGAGCGTATATTGAGTATAATGTTTCAGAATCTACTTTACCGTATGTGTGAATATTAAAAAATATGGGGAAAACAAATTATTGGGTTTGGTCATGTCATAAATATCATAAATGTCATTTATGTTATTTCATAGAAGCATAGCTGAAGTCAAACTATTTCATTTAAAGAAAATTAATATCATATTTAATTTGATTATTTTAAGATATATATTTAATATTAAGTTATTTTAATACATAATTATTGAACTATATAATTAATAAAAATACATTATTATATTAATACAATTAGTAAGTAAATTACGTATTATTTGGTTGAACGATTCTTATTTTTTTAATTTATTTTATACGTTATATCATTAAACAAATAACGAGGTTGTGACTATGACATGATTACTTATAATATTAGGTCTTATATTTATTTCGCAATAACGAAAATATATACACCAAATAAGTTATCAGTATTAAATTGGAGTAAAAACGCGTTAATTGTTACCAGAATAGTTAACGTATTGCTATCGAATCGGAAAATACCAAGTTCGAAGCCTATAGAAGAGCCTATCGCCCACTGAATTTCTATATTAAGTCTATTTGAATAGACTTTGATGATTTAATTAAATTAGAGTACTTGGTCCGTGCCAAAGAGAGTATATTAAGTCAAACGTTTTTATCAGAAGCCCTTGCTCGGCACTTTAGTCCACTCAATTTCTCAACTTTGATTTTCTTAAAAAATCTGTATTTATGGTTCGCTTCCAAACCATTGCTATAATAGTTTCACTTAAAAATAACATCTAAAAAGCGTAAATTTTGCTTTTTAGATGTTATTTTTCATTTGAAAAGTTGAAGTGAATAATTTAAAAAAAATTAACTAATAACATAAGATATGATAGCATTTATTACTTATGAAGTTGCCCACCAAGTCGTATTCGTAGAACATCCGTTACTATTTTTGTATTAAGTTTCTAAAGCGGATCTATCGGATCTTAGGAAACATGGAGTATGAAAATATGGGGCAAGAGCAGAAGGGTACATTCGAGGCTCCATTGAAAATAAGAAAAAGGTAAGCGCCAGTATCGTTAAAAATATTAAAATTATTAGCTTGAGCTGATCCGCCTATCTCGCCATTGTCACCGCTGTCATCCACGATCACGTGAACCATCTTGTCTCCAAAATAAAAATATTTCTCGTCAGCCACTTTCTTGAAATCATTTCAACAACGCAAATTATAGACACGACTACAGCAATATCTATCCCAAATAAAACTATAACATTAGCATGTCAAAATTACACGCTTTTTAAAGTATACATTTTTAGTCTTAACCTTATTTTGTCCAATAATAACATTCTAATACTGGGCTATTTACATTTTTTTTATTATTTACAAGCATTACAATTATTTACAAATCATAAATACATCTACATATATTGTATGTCCATGTATTTATGAGTTGTATCGAGTTGTAATTGTATTTGTTCTTGTTATGAACGGTATATTATTCGGCTGTAAAATTACTTTTTCCTGAACGACATAGACATAAATATATTGAGTCGCCGCTGCGATCCCAAACCTACAGTACAACGCATGAAATTCTGCCACTGTGAAGTTAGTCACAAAAGCGACGCAATGGTGCAAAATAGGAAAACGAGGGAGAAGAAGAAAGAGTCGGAGAACGTTATACCTGCGCATTGGCTCATTTGCAGGCAATTCAGCGTGGCAGAGTTTCGTGTGTTGTACTGTCTTTCATAATTTTTCACTGCCCTTGAGATTCTACTCTAGAGTCTTATCTCTGAACTGGATTTAAGACAGTGCCTCACCGTTGATATAAAGCTTTGTTTTCTTTCTTACTGAAATATTATTATTGTTTTTTAAAACGTTTTCGAGAGACAAACGAACTTTCCAATCACCGGACTAAAGGTGGCCACCGTCGGCCATAGGCACTCGCAAACCCAGAGAATATCTTTTTTCACTACCCCTAAGTTATAATATAGTACGCTTCTAACGAGGATGAGTACTTTTTTATCTAGATAATTTCTCAAAAGAAATCAGACGTATATTTAGTAAAAAAATCGTCCTTTTCTATTTATCATTTTTCTTAGAACGATTTTAGCGCATTAACGGTGTACAAAACCACCTTTTTGTATATAAATATACAGTACAGAAATTCGTCAAAAGTAATTCATTTTACTATATATTCTTCATTAAACTAAATATCACTCTTTTGTCTCCTCTACTATATTTTAATTAAGTATTTACTGATACTGTTTAATGGAAATTCAACTCTCTTATATTTAGGTTGTTTTGCGACGGAGATGTTAAGGCTCTATTTTGCGTTATCTATTTAAAATATGGAGGATAAAACTGATTATGCGATAATTGCTAAACCGGTTAGTAATTCTTGCTGCGGCTCATGAGTGACCACGCACGGATTACGCTAGAATCTGAGCTGTTTATTACTTGAACAGAAAATAAATAATGGCATGAAAATTTAGTGTGGGCAATTAAAATGGTACTCTAAGGTGATTATGAAATTTCAAAATAATACACAGTCGACATTTTGCGTATGATAATTCGGTTATGATTGCGTATGCAATTGTTGCAGCAAAAATGTGCCTGGTAGGTATGCAACAATTCCGTAATTAAATTTTCAAGTATTTAAAGATCTCTAGAGCTTAAATCTACATGAAAAAATTAAAATGAAGTCCTTTGAATACAAAAAATATTACTAGCGATATTTATGTACGTTTTATATTATATATAAATCGCATATTAAGCATATATAAATCACAATTGGTCGTAGTGTTGACGAAAAAAAAAGGTCGCCAGTTTGTAGTAAAATCTGTTGATCGCTTTTCCAACAATGGATGTACTTCGAAATAAAATATTGAATATTTTTGACTGAAAATATTGAAATTGATATAATGAATCACTTAAAATATTGCTAATAACCTATCCCTATCACAAACGTTTCAGTTATTTCATTGCAGAATTCTGAAGTACTTTATTTTAACCCTTTCTCTCTTTGTTCCGTTTTGACAATTTAATTGTTATTTATAATAATACAATTATTTCCTTTTATAAGTTTACATTCCATTAACTATAGAATAATCATTGAAATAAATCGCTCGTATTTATTTTTGCTTGTACTTACAAAAATATTATTATGTGCATGTTGAATTTAGTGTTTTAAATTCATGAGGCGGTTTATTATAATTTTTGGCGTTGGGTGTGCACTTTAAGCGAGTTGAGGATAAAATTTTAGGGTTCCGCGCGGCAAGCAGCGGAAACCGACAGGTTAAAGTTAATGCCGGTTTTATTAAGCACCGGGTAGGGGGATAAGCGGTGATAGCTCAATGGTTGAAAACGTCACCTTTTAGAAGGTGGCCGGTTTGATCCTGACCGCGGACGAATTGACCATTGAGATTTGATTTTAGTCAAATTCAACCAATCGCGTCATGCGCTCTCGAACAGGTTTAGCCATAGGCGTCGAAAGTTGTCACATTAATGATGTGACATGTTAACAGCGTTCGATCCACAATGGGTCAATGTGAGGGACGTAAGATTGAAGTCCTTCAATCTAAAATAACAAGATCGCGGGAGGCTATGTTAACAGTGGGATTATTAAAACTAGACGCAACAAAATCATATAGAAGAAGAAATATCACTTTATTATTTTTGTAAATAACGAATTACATATGGCAAAAAGTTGTCGATACCAAGCATAACTTGTAAGCCGTGGGAAATGTTACAAAAAATATATGTTTTTTAAATTTTAATAAGCTTTCGTTTATCGTGGGATTTTCTAGCTATTGCGATCATAAAAAGGCGTACATAGGACATTTGTAATTTTAATTAGTATTGATGTGAATTCATAGTTTTCTATATAAATATTGACAGGAAATTCATATAAAAGAGCTGTGAAAATATGTATACATTTTATCAACTTACGAGAAAGTGAAAGATAAAAATTATGTTGTCAAAAGCTTACATTTTAAGCTTAATGTATTGTATCGTCTTCTTATACGAGATGCCCTTTTAAGATATTGTGTCTTTCTTTATGAGCTATTTTAGCTAATGCGATTTTTAACCCCAGCGTTATTGCTTGACTTTTTACTGCTAACTTTTTATTTGTCGTCTTAATACATTGCAACCTCATTATAGAATGTTCAGTCAAATGATGGTTTTTCACCATTAAATAATAATCGTAATATTTTCTAATAACTCTTTATTCTTTAATAGCTTTTTATATTCAAATTAGAATACCGGAACTTATACGGGAGAGGCTCGATCCTCATAATACAAAATTTTTTGGTTGTGAATGTCCAATTTTATTCGACACAATTGTGCATTAATTGCAAAAAATATGTATTTAATTTCTTTCTCCAAAATTGTTTACCGAATACTTATTTTTCGTTTTTTTTTATTACTTAATTAAATACGTTCTAAGATGTGGAATAATATTATGAATCATTTTCGATTAGAACTTTATCCTTAAAAATACCCTAAGCGACTTTCATTTCTATCTCTATTATCTCCGTCGTGTTAAGATGTTAAGTATCTCTAAAAAGTTATCTATAAAATCAATTATCTATATTATTCATTCTTTAAGAAAGAATGTTATAGTAAATAACAGACTGCCATAAAAATTGCTTATTAATTACTTCATTGCACAAATATCTTTAATTTGATAAACACAGCTCTGAATCGTGTTCTCCGTGTACTCATTCCTGCTTTCGTCACGCAGATCGATGTGATATTCCAAGTTTCTTGCTGAAACAACTAAGTGGTTAAGTACACGACACACATTCACCCGCAACTTAGTTATATAAACTAACTCGCAACATTCTACTGTACACGCTCGACTCGAAGCTTTCTCTTAATAAAAGAAGTCTAAAGGAAACTAAATAAAGTGAAAACAGTATTGGCTTAGTTGAGACGCTCGGTCCGAGAGATTGATTTGGAGCTGTAGACGCATCGTGCAGGAGCCGAAGCGGCTTCGAGGTGCCGTTGATTTCAGCCCTACACTCGTGGAGAACGACTTTTTTGTAATCGTATTCAATGTAGGTGTCGTAAATCCTAATATAATACATAAAAATTGTCAAAAAATAGTGAATAGAAGCTCTAAAAATTAGAAGTAATATTGCGGAAATGTTTAATTGAGGCCGACTGTTTATCTTTCTTTAGTTTCGTAGAAAAATGAAATCATCTTCAATTTGTATTAGAGTCTTTTTAGAATACGAACTGATGTATCAAAACAATAAAGGGACGATGCCTTTAACGTATTTATTAAAAAAAGCGCTGAAATACGATGATACGCTTACTTAACGGAGTGGAAGATTTTAGGTATTTATGGCTTTACTAAGCTTTAGAACCTGTTTGAGATTTTATTGATTCCCTGACCGACATAAACAGGCTTTTTAATACGTCTTCGTTTTCTCTTCAAATTTTAAGCTGTCAATTCTAAAAACATGAACGAAGCATATCACGTAGTATAGCTTTTGATTCATAAAAAATATACTGTAATTTTTGTTTTGATTTGACTTTAAAAGCTAAATTGAAATTAAAAGTGAAATTGATTTAACAGGAAATTATAACAAAATTGAAAGATATGTGGTACACATTCCTTAGAAGGATCTTAGTAATCCAATAAGCACGTAAAGTGTACGCGTAAGTGTGAGAGAGCTTGCAGATAGGAATCATGAATTGTAACACTGTTTCTGGAATCGCATACAGTCTACCTTTTGTTGCTCTCGATGTTCCTACATCGGCCAACATCGGAAGATCTTCCAGTCCTTAGGCCGTACAACTAGGTGAAACACTTATACCACCACCAAAGTTAACAGTTAGCAATAAGTTTGCACACACGCGAATCGCCGGCGAAACGGACACAATTTTGACGAATGAATAGCGCAAAAATTATATATAACAAATTGTTGCGGCGCGGTATCACAAGCGGTGACGGCGGTATTTCTTCCTTCTTGTGAAAAAAAAAAAAAATTGAATGATATCGACCGTTACGTTTCGATTAGAAGGAGATGGCAAATCTTCGGCGTACAAGTGGAAAAAGGATGGAAGAAAGGAAATAGTACATGCCTATTTGAAAGTGGCGAGAACATCCCCCCGGTCTTGAAGGAATTTCTTCAAAAAAATATACTCCAAAAAAAATACAATTATGCGGTACTAAAGTTAAATATCGAAATAAAGACTACAAAGAAAATAAATAAAAAGATATGATTTAGGCAATTATGTATGAAACTTACAAATAAGTAAATAATAAAACTGATTCTGGTGCTTATGCTATCTTAACAAATCTTTGCTAAATTGATGATAAAAATTACTGCGTAGGTAGCGAACAAAGCTTTACCACAGGTCTGTCATACGTACCACTCTTAGTTTTCAATTGCGCAACATGTATAATATGGACCTATCAAGATATAGCCCAGTAATCACACCTAAAGGCCACTGCAACGGTGGTGCATTATCCGTTATAATCAAGACTACGGTTAGTACTGATACAGGATGTGACACGGTGTTCCATTTCTCTCTGGTTTGTAGAGTATGGAGGTATTCGGTTCGAAACCTTTTTCTAAAGAGATTGAATAAGAGAATCCATTAAGGAATACCGAGTGAGCAAGTCAACAAATTCATTGCTTAAATCTGCTGCAGAAAGTCAAATGAGCGATATAGAGCACAGGAAATGAGATTGCGTGAGCGCAGAGGGTTCTACAAGATCAGAGCTCAACAAATAGAGCGGTCTAGAGTTGATCACTGACTCTATTTGTACAAGGATAGTAATAATTTCTTAACAAGTCAAAATTCCAAATGATGATATTTGTTTCCAATTTTATGTAATATTTTTTAATAGTGCTTTTATGTAGAGAATGCACTCCATGATAATTATAATTTTAACAATACAGAAGTGGTTACATAATATTTTTTTAAACAAATAACTATAGAATCGCAAAGCGACAATGTCACAAATTCAAGCACGTTCATAATATATACGAAATAACCATAGTATTAAAAAGTTTAATTCATACTAATTACATCCAATAAGCTTTTAATATGATTTGTATATTTGTTTTAGCGTATGATACTGAGGTTTATTAGGATTATTATCAGTAAAATGTATATGTTTAAAGGGTTATATTTATTATCAAAGGAGTACAAGTTAACACACATTTAATTTTCGAAACACGTTATCTTTATTTAACAAAAAAATATCAAATGTAGTAACAATGTTTAACCACTTTTATTGAATATTCGTACCTACTATTTCATTAAACAAAAAAATAATATGGCACTACTTTCTAATGTAATGAGGATATTCTATTATTCTGTATGATATTTGTTGTAACGTTTCTCAGTCTTATTGACTGTGGCCACAGGTACGTATTAACGAAGCTGACAGAAATAATGTGCAATCTCAAGGACCAACGTGGGAACGATATATTATTAATTTTATACCGAAAAAGTATTATTGCATTGCTTTTTCCACTCCCAAGATGGGATTGAGTATTAACATAGTAGTTAGATGCAGTTGAACATTAACACGAAACACAGATCTCAAATAACGTCTGCCGAGTGCTGTTTGTATGAAGGTTGTTTGAATCATCTTTGTCATCAAAGCGGTATCTACTTCAAAGCTAAATGGACTCTAAAGCGGTGAATTAATGATCAGGACTCGAATCTGTTGCTTGTTTATTTGTAAACAATGCACTCCGTTCATTCCACTGTTTGCCTCCGATAATCATAATTATGAATCTCTTAAGTTCTCACATTGCAGACGTGAAATCTTTACATATATTTTTTAAAATCTTACTTCAATTATAAGACATATCTTAAGTAATGGAAACGGATAAGAAAGTAAATTTGTGATCACCAATTTGCTTAAATCGGACCAATCTGATTAAACTGGAGTTACACAAAAAAAAAAAAATGTTTCTCAGAAGTCGCTTAACGGAAGAATCGTTCAATTTTGTAAGAAAATGCCCGAAATAAATATATATCTGGGCAACTCTAGAAGACCGGTTGAAGTCCATCCAAGATAACTATGGGTCTTCGCATTTTTTCGGATTCCGTGGAATAGGTGTATCTCGCACAAGACTAATTATAATTATTAGGAATCCGCTAACAAGGTTTCAATTATGAAATAATTAGTTCTGTGAAGGGCATATTCAGAGATATTCGTAATTTCGCAAACGGTTTTTTAGTACAGACAAAAAAAAATCACTTTTTGGGTCAGTTAATATTTTCTTAGTAAACTTTAAAGAGATACCGATGAAAAGATTTATGCTCTGATTTTCCTAGAAAATAAAATTCAGAACAAAAGAAAATACGCAGATGAACCAAACTATCTGACGTAGTTTATAGAATCAGCAACGGACAGAGCGCATCGCTCAAAAAAAAACCGGTGATCGCTCAAGAAGAGAAATACACGAGTCTCACTACTAAATCTCGCAAAGTGGGACCGATGACCTGATGACCCGATGACGAGCGGTCCCTGGTCACCGTTGGCTACGTATGAACCTGAATCATGTATGCCGTAAGAATCTATGCAGGACATGTATGTTTAACAGTATAAGTAGATAAATAGCTGTAACGAGATGATAATTTACTTTAAGAACCGCAGGTTTCTAAATCAGTTGATGTACAATCTGTACTTAGATTATTTTTAACGAACTACGCGCTGTATTATAATATATCGTAATAAAATATTTAATGTTGAAAACGCAGGTATAAGACATTTTCTTTCTACGTAGTTTTGGTAAAATTTTTCTTTTCATAGTTTTCAAGATTATATAGGGAAAGGCAAAGAAAGGAATTCTTATAGTTTTTTTCAATTCTGTACTCATTCACAGTGCTGTGACACCACCATTTTCCCAGCATTTGCGATGAAGTTGTAAAGATAGAAGAAACTGTATGACTTTGTAATGAAGTTACTAAAGAACAATTTATGAACAGTTTTTCACACATCAAATTTAAAAAAAATTGCCTTTTTGACACATTGTTTGAGGTGTCTTTAAAGTACATGAAATATTTTATGTGACTTTTCTCTCTCAGAAGTATCTTTTGCAAAGCATTACCCTCCAAAGACGTTATTTTTGTAATTCCATATTTAGTTTTTTAGGAATTAATTCTATGATTTGAAACCAAAGTAAAAACAATAGAGTTTTATGAAAACTTTGAACGAAAACCATTATAAAGAAAACCTGTTAAGAAGGTTTTCTTTAAAATATATAATCCTTTAAAATTAAATCAGAAAATGAGAAATGTTAAATATGTACATTTCTAATTTTTTTTAATAGTAAGAATGACCACTCGTTTTGAATTTTCCTATGATATATACCTACTGTACAAACATTTGTTTGTGCAGATATTATCGTACTTTAGATTTTTCAAATTTATAAGAAGTGATGTAATACCTGTTTGGATTGGACTTAGTGCAATTAAGTTTCTTTTAATTAAATTTGCTTCGTTCAGTTCTTATAGTATAATTTATGTTCTATCGGTATTTGTATACTTTTCATGTACAAGTATTTCACTCACAACGCTTCTAAATTATTTTAATAAATGACAAATTAATTTAATAATTCGCGCATATGATTCCTTATGTGTCAGTTCAAATTACAATCAGTACGAAAAACTTTAGATAATCGTAAAATCTACGAAATATAACATCGTGCGGTCTTCGTTAACGATTTTCGCAAATGGTTTCATATTTTTCTCCAAGATTAAAAGAAATATTATCATTCTATTGTTTCATTTTATTAATGCGCAGTCGTGTTAAAACATTTCTCGGCTCCCTAAAAACTCACAACGCCCGTACGGTACAAAAGCGTGTATTTCTAGAGGAAATTCATGTGATCATCAGCAGTATCAGCCAGTCGACGTGCAGGCACGAGGCGCACAGCCACAATTTCTAATAACGAGTTGCGAGACAAAGCGCTCTCGTAGACGGTCCGCACGGAGCGCCCATTGTAAGGTAAGTTTAATTGTCTTGTAAGCTTCCATTCACCGGACATGCTCCCGAGAGCGATATCACGCTATATGAGAGAATACAGTAGGTATAATAATCCTACTAATATTATAAACGGGAAAGTTTGTGACGATGGAAGGATGTTTGTGACTCTTTCACGCAAGAACTACTGAAGATTTTGGTAAAGCTTTACATTAGTATAGCTTTAAACATTGGACTAAATATTATAAACGTACTTATAATTAATCATTATCTTATTTCACTTTTACGTTTTTGTGCTTTACATACTTACTATAAATTATATAAAAGGAGTTACTGTTCATATGTATTTATTTTGAGGTTACTGCATATCATATCAAGGCATAAAATATGTTATTGGAACAAACATGCAATTCACTGACATCTATCGATGTTTTTATTCAAGATTGTCCGTTTCAATTGCTTAATATTTGGCCCGTTTTAATAAGACACCCACATGGTCTGCATAAGATTTTCTAAGGCGACCCCTGTCGACCTTTCCATCACACACATTCGCTCTATAGATTTAGTTTGTCAGTCTACTTTCATTCGACCTTTCCAGATGACCAATCCACTGCAACATACTTTTTTCTACTCTAGTCACTACATCTTCCTTCAAACCACACCGCTTTACTATATCACTGTTTCTCCATTTAAATTTCCACACATACTACGCAGAGATCGTATCTTCACCGCATTGATCCTAGGTTCATTTTTCTGCTATATGTAGATTTCACTACTATACATAAGAGTAGGGATCATGACCCCAATGTGGATAGTTGAACGCGCTTGCCGTGAGACACTTTTACTATTCATAATATCAAACAAGGCTCCATTCACTTTATTTCCCGCATTCATTCTCCTTTCGATATCTCTATCACGTTGCCATAATTTGTAAACAGACTACACAAATATACAAACTCTTTCATTTTCTCGACTCTCGACTATCGGGAGTCGATACGTATATTGCATTGTAGCTTGGACGGAACCCTCTGTGAGGATTCAATTCTTTAATTCTTCAATCAAAGATAAGAGGACGTTTATAACATTTATTTGATTAATTCTTCACTTTCTGTATACATGAATCTCGAATATATTTAGTCTAACGCATCAATTTTTAACAATCAGTTTTCTATCACCATTGAGACTTTTTACTTGGGCGTGAGCCCTCGTTCATCTTTTAGACGTCTCTCCGACTATCTCTCAACTGTTTCGCCGTGTCTATTCTTTTTATAATTCTATAACCAAATTTTAAATATATCGCGATCCCACATTCGCGAGACTGAGCATTGAGGCCGGATGCCTCACATGCCACCTATATATAGCTCAGCTACTACAATATATATATCGCATTTAGTCATGCTTCCGCATCTTTTACTCACTATCACCTTAATCTTAATGATATTCACTTTCATACATCTTTTCTTAACAAAATAATTCATTTTAGTTACCACCCTACAGCTCACACGCCGATAGCGCAAGGATTATTTGATCGTTGAGGTATAGTAAGTATTTGACAGACATATGATTTATCGTTAGTCCACACCCCCATTCTCTTTCAAATCATACAGACAGCTATCTATGAATAGGTTGAATAGCTACTGTGAAGCTAAACGCAGCACTCCTGCGGATGACAAACCAGAGATTGCAGTGCCTTTATTAATCCTCTACTCACATCACACATGGATGGAGTTCTCTATAAATTATTTATTTACACTCTATCATAAGTTTTTCCAGGTCTATGAAGATACGAAAAAATTTTGGCCACCGGTAAAATTTTTTTCAGCAATGTTTTGCAGAAAAATACTTGGTTGGTACACCCCATTCCTTTTCGAAATTCTGCATGTACATCCAAGATCTTGTTTTCAATCTGTTTCAATAATTATTATCTCATACATTTTGGCAACTACACTGAGAAGGTTTATAGGTCGGTAAATTATGCAAACCTGCTGTGAGCCTTTTCCCTTTGTAGAGGGGTACAATGGCGGCCTTACACCAGACAATAGGTACCCTATAGATTTTTCAGCATTTATTAAAATACTGGTACAGCAGGCTTGCCACTATATCTCACCGTACTCTCTGCCGAAACACTATCATATCCAGCAGTTTTTCCAACTTTCACACGTTTTTCTGCTTTCATAATTTCATTCATCGTAATATCACTTTCATTTCCATCATTAATTCTGTTGTAGTAACATTGTCATCTGAAACTGTATCCTCGCAAGCAAAAACGCTTTCGTAATTCTCCCAGCGCTCTTTCTAATTTTCTTATTCAGTAAATATTCATTATGGTTTCTAATTACATTGATACACGATGTCTCGGAACTCTACGGTTTTTTTCACCACATTCTAAAAAATAATTTGGTTTACCTGGAAATTATCGGAAAATCTCTAGTCATAGTGTTTTTCATTTCATTCTTTCTACTTTTGATACATTTTTTAGCTCTCATTTTTACATCTTTATACATACATTCAGTATTTTTCAGCTTATCTTTCAAGCTGTCCTTTCTTTGCACTCTGTGGTTGGTGTTTTCTGAGAGTAAATCCAGCCATGCTTTCTTTTTTTCATTGACTACTTTTCTTACTTGAACATTCCATCATTCATAATTTTTCTTATTAACATATGTTCTCTTATTCACTCCACATGAATTTTTTGGTTCGTCTACTAATACAGATTTCGTTACCTTCCACAATTCATCAAGTTCTAGAAATCAATACTGTTTGACATTGCAAACTACCTTTCAGGCGCTCTACATACTCATCTTTTACATTCAGATCCTGAAGCTTACCAACTTTTATTCTCTAGCTCTGTAGTAATCATTTTCACTTGATGTCGTCAACGTTGGCATAAAGCCTTAATTCGATAGACTACTAAAAAGTGCTCAATACCAACGTTGGCACCACTAAAATTGTCGATAGGCTCTCGTATCCACAACTTTGTTTCTCAACCGATCATCCACAATTATAAAGTCTATCATGTTTTGTTTTCTCCTCTCCGCCAAGTATATTAGTGTATCATTCTGAAATCAACCATAAAGTTTGTCACAATCAAGTTAAATTCTTAACTTAGTAGAAGAAGCAATCACCATTCTCATTCATTCCTTCATCTCCAAATTTACCTAAGACTTTCTCATATCCATCCCGCTGTATACCCATCCAGACAGTAAAATCACCTGACATTACTATCCTTTCGTTTCAGTGACATTTCATTAACTGCCCAATACTGTGCCTCGCATCAGCCCAAAACTCCTCCCTCTCCTCGTGAAATTTCGACATATCTTAGGAGTATACTTCTAAAATAAAAATCCGTGTCAGTTCAATTTTAATTCGGAGCCAGAGGCGCATTGGATTTACATATTCGTAACCGTTTAGACATTCAAATAATCTTTCTGATAGGATGAAACCAACAACCCGGCATCCTCGTTGGCTCTGATCAATGCCAGACCAACAAGTTTCAAAGGATCCGTATTTGATAGCCTCATCACTACCTTTCATTTTAGTTTTATTCACTTATAGATTATCTTATCTCCTATCTTTTATCACTTAGGAGAAGTCATCAGTTTTATCATCCATACTTCCACACCCATTTAGAGTACCGAAGCGGACCTTTCCAGTCCTTGTTTCACCCCTTCGAGGAACTAGGCGTGACGGGTGGCGAACCTCGACGCTGCAGTCGAACCCAGAGCTTCCGATTCCCCAAAACGAAAATGTGTTATAAATTTATAAATGTGTTATATTTTAACAATATGATTAATATGATGAAATGCAATAAAAATTTAAATGTAAGGGTGTCATGGACGCCTAATTGTCTGAACGGAATGATTTCGAGTCGATTTATTGTAAGGCACTGTCCAAGGCGCGCTGTTTGTTAACACTAATTTTATGATTTTGTCTTCATAATTTTTCACTGTTCGGAATTAACTACGCTATTACACGTATTTCATGTTACAATCGAGACTTTTAATTATTTTTCTACTGCCTGAACTGATATTCCTCAACATTATTCAATAATAATATAGGGTTAGTTAAACTTCTCATGTTTTTTTGTCAAACTCTCAAATTAGTATCGAGTCACACTAATTTCACTACACTCAAAGTATGAAATAAGAGCGATCGTTTTATAATGTTTTGATATTCTTCATATAATTACTCTTCGAAAAGTATTAGAAAACATTAAAAATTATAGCACACAGAAAAAAAAATACGAATGCGTTAATATTTCGCAATATTGCGTGAACGGTAACTTGAAATGGTTGAAAATGTTTAGAGAGGAAATGAGAACAAGTAGCGTAAATCACCTCTGGTAAGCGAGTTTGTTTTGAATTCCTATGATATTTAAAGATCCCGAGAGCCCCGGGAGAGGCCAACGTATACACTCGTTACAGTAAAGCCCTCTTGAGCTTCATTTGAAGTATTATACAACAGCATTCCCGCGAAAATGAACAGCTCCTAGGAAAACTTATTGTGTGAGACCCGGGTAACAATTCTGTTAAGGTTCATCATATTTTGAAAAAGATTCACAATTTCGATTGAATCATAAGCTTATCTCATTTCCTTAGATTTTAAAAAAGGATTAATTATACAAACTTTTATTTAATGTTGGTAATAGGCTTATTTATTTTATATAATAGGGCTGTAAGCGGTGGGCGCTACGTTTTTATGCTTATTTGCGATTGACTGTTGTAAATAAAAATCCCAACAAAATATTAAAAAATAAATACGGATTAAACAATTTAAAAATTATGGCAGTACATAGACATTTATTAAAAAAACAGCAGAAAAAAATTTTCGGATTTTTTTTATGAAATGAATCAGTTTAGTAATTAATTTTTTTAGAGTTCTTATTTACATTTGTAGTCGGAGAATTATTGAAAAAAAGCTCTTAAGCTGATTATACTGCGTACCGATCTTTTAACAATTATGCTGAATGAGATTACCGACATTCGGTATTTTTAGTTGGTACAGTTTATTGATTAGAATTTATGAGACGAAAACATTTTTTGATATCTTTTTTCATTGATCCTTCTGTATGAAATTATTAAAGTAAAAGCTTCCGATGATATGGATTTTGAGCTTACAAAGATCTTAGATAATGATCTAAATCTAAAGTAATCTAAAAATAAAAATAAAACATAATGCTTATGATATTTGGCATAAATTTATGATTCAAATACCAAAAAAATTCCAACGAACGAACAAAAGATGAGAAGAATCGCGGTTCAATCCAAAGCTCAAAAGCCATCACGGGTAGTTTGAACTGTGCATTACTTCTATGACATGAATGCCGCCTATGAAAGGGATTCCATCCGCCATAAGATAAATAAAGACCATAAAATGAAGGACTAAGATGGAGGTCATGAAGATTGGTATTTATGCTTCTAATTAGAAAGCGACATGTTTTAGTTTTCCCAGATAGTCAAAGTTCTAGTGAATAAAATAGAGTGGCCTCTTAAAAGAAATTTTCAGTCTGGCTTATTTAATTTTGCATGTATTTTAGAGCTTTTTTTTTAAAGTGCACTTGTGGAAGTGTAAACTTTGATGACTAATTAACAAATTAACAACTTTGTATATGCAAAGTTTAACATTTACAAGTTAATAATTTGACATTTATGTTTGTAATAATGTATTATATATAAATCTATTTTGACAGTTTCAATACGAACATCATACACAGACTACAACCGACATCTATGTAATACGAGTGCTTACATTACTGGTTGCATAACGGGTTCCAGAGCTCACTTAATGCGATGTGATCATTGCATACAAACAAGTTGCACTTCAATAAACTGATCACAATTTCTCACTTTCCTATTACACTTGAGTTCTGTCTCAACACTTCGATAGGTTCAGACCGAAAGCACTTTTGTTAACGCCGAAGGAAATTGATTCCGAAGCCTGACTGGTCGGAGAGTTAGAGGTGCGAACTGTAATACGTTCTACACGAGACAAAAGTGGGATCGCGCTAAATAAAAGCTAAAGGGTATTGTGGGGGTTCTTATAAAAGTTTATTTTTTGTGACAGAACCTTTTTTGATACCGTTTCGCTGTTTGATGCTGTATGTATTTTTATTTATTATAATAATTTATTTATTATAAAAAATAAATTTAGCTAAATTGTGATTAAAACTCTCGCAGTTAAAAAATAGCATTGGTTTTATCATAGCTACGGATGAATGCGGAATGACAGCGTCATGTCCACTTTATTACATATAGTATAAATATATTACACGTACTGATTTATACAAAGCATATAAAACATTTTAAACTGTTTGGTGCAAGGATGTGCTTCATGGATATGCGAAATAATACAAACATTTTAAAGAGGCAGTTAATTGTTTCGAAATGGCGTACTCGTTATACGAGCTCCGAGTTCGGTTTAAAGTTTCTATAATACGATTCTAAAATTATTTTTTAACATATCCATAAGCTTTCGTGATCAGTATAATATTTAGTACTTTATTACATTGACACTTACAAACACATATCTATAGACACGTTTTTCGAACCTCACGACGACTCTACGTTAATGAAATAGCTTTTGATAAAAGCAGAAATACAGAAACCGTTCTGTATTTTTTTTTATATGTCGATCCAATGGTATTATTCCATCATCGAAACAGGTCTGTGAACTCCGAAACGCGTGGTGCAATGTTTCGTGGTTATGAAGTAATCAAAGTATTAAAGATGCAAGGTGTCATAATTGCGTACAATGCGAATAAGGTCTTTGAATGTAGGGAGTAAAATTTTTTGTTTATTTTATAAATGTGCGAAAACGACACTGCTGAAAATATGCGACAGACGCGCTATGTAACTATACCTGCAGAGTTATTTTACAGTAGAAGGAGTAAACGAAGAAAAATGAATGAAAAAAACAAATCTGCCCGCTTGATTATACGCAATTTAAAATTAAACAATGGTGGTTTCACATCTCGATCCCTTTTTTAATTTCGATCTCTTCCTGTTCTCCCTTAGACTTTGTGTTTAGGGTTCTAAAAAAGAAGGAGATAACGAATATTTGCGAAAAGGTTCATGATCGATTTCGTACTGTATATATACATACATACATATATATTATATATATATATTATAAGGAGCTATATGTACTATAAAGAGTTCAAAAATTTCTTGAAGTACAAAGTAATTTAAAGATTTATTTTCAAAAAAAGAGGTAATTTCGTTCACAATTAAAATAAATAAATTGACAAAATTAGTGATAGAGTACATATCAATGCTCGTTAATAAACAGCAACAGAGTTTTTACTTGTCTATTGCACTAAAGAAATCTGTTATTAAAAACGTGTTGTTAAATTCCATCTATACAATCTCCATAATTACGTACACGATCAATTATAAATCACATAAATAAAGTCCACTTACACAGCAGCAAATACATTTGTTTAACCTGTTACAAGCGCTGGTGGCCGCGGAACACTATATTGCCGAGACGGTCCTATTTTAAATTTGGTTAAGATACGGCGATCGAATAGAAGAAGAGCAAAGATTTAATGTATGTGCTCCTATCCTCTGATAGGAGCACATACATTAAATTCCTTCATTATGTTGAAGGTGACATACAATAGCGAAATTGCTAGATGCTTACGAGATTTGTAGCCAAAGAGAATTTTATTTTTTGGATTCAGTTTGACAAGTGTTCGTGAATCATTAGCACTATTCTCTGAACTTCCATTATATAAAGTGTTACGTATGTGAGATATGTTCTGTGAAGGTCCTATGTGCATGATTTTAATCAATCTTCTTTTAGATGTCAATTATTTTTTATCCGCACTTTTTTTAATCAGCTGCAGTGCAAGCCGGATAAGTTCCCGTTTTGGAATAGAAAAAAACGGGACTATTAATTGCAAACTAATCTATTTTTTGGATAAAAAGTTTTAAGTAGAAATACATCTCAATGCGACTAATAGAATGTTCAACATTTTTTTAATTACAATATATAAAACTTGAGTGTAAAGGTTTTATATAATTACTTACGTCATTATATAAAGACTTTACACTAAATGTTTCATAATAATTATATAAGTAACCGAAATTTGAATATTCTTAATTGCTAATTAGACAGGCTATACCAGGGGCAAATTTGCCACATTTAGGGCGCGTTCACATATACGTCCGTTTTTACAGGATCCTTTTTAACGGATCCGTCGCTACTGGAGATAGTTGCGGCAAAATACATCTGAATAACGATGGATTTGGATCTTCAAGCTCATTTTTACTTTTTTTTAACTGATCATTCATGTATTCGATCATTTTGGTGTCTACTTCATTCAAATTTCTTTTGTTTGCCTTTTGGGCTAAATTTTCTCTTTTCTTTTGTTTGTCACCATTACTTTGTTCCATAATCTGATCAGGTTCTTCTTCGTTTTCTTTATTAATTTCTTCCGTTTTTGAGATGTTGTCAGACTTATTTGTTTCATTAACATTATCTGGGACGATCTTGTGTGTTTCACCTGGGGTGACAACTTTTTTCAAAAATAACATTTGATTGTGATATTTGTAAGGCTTGGTATTTGAGGCAGCAGCTCCAGATTTCTTCAATTTCTTTTTCTCACTCAATGTTCGTATCCAGGCATCTCTAGTCGTATTTCATTTTTATAAGGTATTTTCCTGAAACCAGTAAATAATAATATAAGATCGTTGTAAATAGCTTAGTAAATAGACTTGTCAGTAATTAATTACTATACTTAATTTTATATATTTCTTAGTTTAATATTATATGTACCTAATAGTATATACTAACTGATTCATTTTTTTTTTAGGTATGCCGTATCTGGGTATACATTTCAAGAACTTTATTACGACTTTCGTGTCGGTGTGTCAACTATAAGCAATATTATTAAGGAAGTTGCACGATGCATATGGAACAACTTGAGTGACGAGTTTATGCGACTTCCTACAACAGTAAGTAAATGAGAGCATATAACAAATGGATTCGACACAAAAGCAAATTTTCCTCACTGTTTAGGAGCAATGGAAGGTAAACACATTAGACTTCGAAAACCAGCAAAAAGTGGCTCAATGTACCTATATTACAAAGACTTTTTTTCGATCATATTATTAGACTTCGTAGACTCTGACTATCGTTTTGTATACGTTAGCGTTGGGTCGTATGGAAAAAGAATGTGATTCATCAATATTCAAGGAGTCGACATTTTGGAAAATGATGCTAGACGGCAGTTTACAAATACCAGAACCATGCTCATTAACAACAGACTCAGAAACGAGAATTCCCTACGTCATAATCGGCGACGAAGATTTCGATTTACACTAAAATTTAATGAGGCCATTTAGCGGGACGCATTTGGACGTAAATAAGCGAATATATGACTATCGTTTGACCAGAGCTAGACGATACGTTGAATGTGCTTTTAGTATTCTTGCTAATAAGTGTAGAGTATTCCACCGGCCTCTAGACGTCCACAAAACAACAGCTATATGGATAATTATACCGTTCTACACAACTTTGTAAGGGAAAAAGAGGGCTTAAACGATGGTAACATATCCGAATCCGAAGCACTTTATTTCAATAGTCTACCTGATGACAAAACAGTACGAGGTGGTCGAACTGCAAATTCAGTCCGAACCGAATTTGAAAACTATTTCGTGTCTGAATCTGGGTGTTTCTTGGCAGAATTAAGCTATTTAAAATAAAAAACAATGGCCCCGATTCGCATTGGCACCAACTTAACTATTTTTAGTTGGGTACCTCTCTTTCCTTCAAATTTAATATGATAAGGATAAAAACAATCATTTTAGTTTAATTTAGTTTGACGTTTCAACCGACTAAATAAAATGTACGCGTGATGAACGCAGCAATTCGTGCGAAACGTGTTTCTTCATTTGGTAGGGTCATAATCGTTTAGTCGTCGGTTTTGGAAACACAACTACACTAAATGTAACCCTATCAAATCAAGAATACACGGGTATTACCAAATTCTTGTCTTTCTTTTTGTTCCATAGCTTCAAAATCCTCATTTAGATTATCGGATATTTCGCGCCAAGCTGCGGCTTTTGCAATTTTATCTTTATAAATCTCCAGTGTTTTGTTCCATACAACAGGTCTACATTTAACACAATTTATCAAGACTTCTTGATCAATATTTTTATAAAACGTATTGCTTGCCATGATTATGCGACCACTGGACATGTGCACGACTCTGGGAATTAAACCGGCAAATGGCGGCTGTGTACAGCACCCCACACCCCGCGTACCCCTGTGCCAAGCCTCGCGCAGTTCGATCCGATAGACGGATCACTATACTGGATCCGAAATAATGTATTGTGTGTGAACTAGCTCATACAACTACATACGCTAATAACACATACTTTTAAACGGACCTGTAAAACGGACGTTAAATGTGAATGCGCCCTTATATTACACTTCATTTTGAAGAAGATCTTTATGATACACATCGTTCTTTAAAACGATCTTAATTTATATTTTATATATCGGGCCGTCATTAATGTTATTTCGACAAATATATAATTGACATCAATCACCTACCCTATTAACGGAAACTGAACTAATTCAACCTGTACACTTTACGTTATTTTATCGCTGGTGTGATTGTTACCTTTGTATCGAACGCAAAGACTAACCGCCTGCTGCTCGTGCAAGTTCAGCTCGATGTGCGCTACAGTCAGGCCCGGGTACGGAATATGGCGAGGAGATTCGGTAATGATGAGGTAATAAAGAATCTTGTACACAAGCGAGGGGGGCGCGATTGCATCCACTACTCCCCCAGGACTCTCCCGATATTCGCGCCTGGCTACACGTAAGAAAAACAAGGTCGGCCATCCGTACTCCAAATAAAATCTTTACTACAGACAAAAAACTGTATATGGTATTTATTAAAACGCTAACGGTTAATGCTTCAACGTATGAAATTAATGGTAATGTGAATCAATTTTGTGCTTGAAATCGTGTATTGTTGAAGCTTGGTAGAGTCGAGGCACGAATGTCCCGAATACATTTCCTTCGCAATATTAACATGTAATGCGTAATGTCAAAGACGGACGAATTCTAACAAAAATATTCCGGCATGTAGACCAGGAAATTACGTTCAAAGAAAGAGGAATATAAAAAGGTATTGTTCTGCAATAAATTTAATTATCCTTACTTTGCGCTGCACGTTTCATGTCTTATATTATATCTTAGAAATTGGGATATTATACATACAAGGTCGAGGAAAAAGTTTTTCGTATTTCATATACAAACTCAAGATATTTTTATTGTATTTTTTTAATTTAATTATAATATACATATACATATATATATAAGAATTCTGAGAGATCAAAACAGGTAAAAATCTGAGGGTGCAAGGTCAGGGCTGTATGGTAAATGTATTATCAGTTCCCAACCTAACTCTGCTAATATTTGCTCAGTGATTAAAGATGTATGTGGTCTGGCGTTATCATAGTGAAAAACCACACATTTTTTTTGACTGATTTCGACCGTTTTTTTCTATACTTATTGTTCGAGTCTCATCAGCAGAGGCAGTAGAGATCCGATTTGATGGGTTTCCTCGGCGGTAAAAGCACATAATGAATAATGCCCTTTCAATCCCAACATACACATAGCATCAACTCATTGCGAGTTCATTCGGTTTTGATATAGTCTGCGAAGCTTGCTTGCAATTTAACCATTATATTTTCGCACGTTTTTGTCGTAGGTAATTCATTTTTCATCTCCAATGATCAACGTTTTCAAAAAGGGCTCGTTGGTCTTACGTTTCAATAGAGGATCGCAAGTGAGTACACGATTCACTAGATTTTTTTCCAATTAGCTCGTGTAGGACCTAAGAATCGAGCTTTGATGTACATCTAGCTTTTCAAATGCGTGAAACCTATTTTGTAGTCAATCTCCAGTTCTTTAACTATATCGTAAGATCCAATATCCCAATCTTGCTTAACTTTTTCCGTAATGGCATCGTCTTTTTCCGTAACAGGTTGACTAATAGAAGTTCCTCTTTGACATCAAAATTACCGGATTGAAATGAAAACACTTGAACCAGTTTTGTGTTAGTATTAGCAACAGTACATTAGGTCCATAAACGACACATGTTTTTTTTGCGGCTTGTGTCACATTATTCTTCTTATTTGTAATAAAACTTCTAATTGTATCGAATTTCTACATTAGCTTTACTCGTTTTGGTGAATAGAAAAACAATAGAGAAATAGCGGGACGCCGCTTTTGTTTTTTATGTTTCGTTTTTTAATAGGTCATCTCTTTAATGCTATCAAAAGAATGTAATACGAAAAAAATTTTTCCCCGTATGTTTTTTTTTTCATATCTTTTATATTTCTATCACAATGATGGTGCTTAATTATTGAAAATTTCTTAATCATGCTTGTTTTAATATTTGTCAGCTTGAAGCATAATATTGTATTAGTATGTTGTAACAACATACACTATTTTGAGAATCGTTAGGCGATTGCGTTACAAATCTCTCACCTGTGATAGTAGCGATCGTCGATGCATCTTATATTTATTAATCTTATAATTATTATTTCCAAATATTGTATAATCATCTTTTGTGACACACAAAATATTGGATTATCCAGTTTTTTTTTTATTCTAAAATCATACAAATCTAGTAGTACTAAAATCGTATACTATAAACACAAAATATGTAGTTATAACGTATGTATATATCATACTATTATTTATAGACATTGAATAAGATCGGGATAAAAACTTTAATTGGTATCAGACGTTACATCTGGAACCGTAATCCTTATCAAAATGATTTAATTTTTTTAATGGGATTTATTTTTAATAAACTTAACATTTATATGTAAATAATAAATTTGCTCTATTTTGATGTGCATACTTTTAGATACCTTCTTTTTTTGCTTTCTGCACTATTATAAAAATGATTTTTTGTCTCACTCATTTCCGGGTTCTCACAGACCAACAAACACTTTTAAATATATTCTCCACAACATCAAAAATTTACAGGTTATGAACTTAAACACACGAAGTTTATTAGCATGGTTCTCTTATAGGCACTAATACTAAAGGTAAGCCTTAATTTTAAGTGAATAAGCTTTTACCATAAATTTGTTTATCAACGTTACATTCCTGTAAGCGTTGGTAACGAGTAAATTTTTTTAGCCACAATTCATGTATTGTATCTCTAAAATGTTTAGCTAATGCATACGGCTCTTCTGATAATGAAAATTATTTCTAACTAGCCCACGAACAAATGTTATGAAATAATATAGAGAAAACTGTAAAATGTTGTAGGATTCCGACTTACAGGCAAATAAACTTCGATTTATAGTTATTATACTGTACAGGAAAAAAATGTATACACAATAAAAAACGGTTTCAAAAAATTCTGTTTGCCTATAAATGAACTCCACAGCCTTAACATAAATTAATACGGGACATTACATAGAAAAAAAAATATTAGGGAACATTATCTGTTTTTAAGACGCACTTATACTTTAATCGTATCCATTTGACCCTTGATATTCGAATGGATAATTTGATTCAACGAAAATCGTTAGTCAAAATTGCCTTCAATATAAACTTTGATAGTAATAGATTCTTGCGAGAAATTATATTGAAATTATTCGAAATGATCGTAACTGAGGTGCAGATGGGGATCAAATTGGGATCAAAAGAAGATTATTAAAAAAGAAATTGGAATCTCAATTTTGGCATCTAAGTTTATATACGAAAATTTAATACATGTATATATATATATATATAAATAAAGAACTATGTGTATATTATGAAATCGATAGACTCAGAAACTATTTGACCGATCATTATGAAATTTGGTATGTATATGTTTTTTTTCACGGAGAAGGTTTTTATGCTATGCCCATTGACGTAGCTCGCCACCAGGCGGAGCTCCGCTGTATCGACTTTTCCTTCCTTCAACCGATTATCATGAAAATTATTATGTAATATTTTTTTTACAGAGAAAATGATTATACTATCCCCATTGACGTAACTCACCACCAGGTGGCGCTGCAATGTATCGACTTCCGTATCGTTTAACTGATTGTCATGTAATTGTTGGTTGTGTAGAACCTGATATACAGTTTAATCTCTAAATAATAGAGGCGGAGCTGCGGGCAAAACCTAGTAATAATATAAAGATTTAGAGGACCGAGATAAGTAGAAATATTAACACTTGCTTACGTGAAAGATATCAATCCACTCGAAACAATATTCAATTCATTGGATGAGGATTCATAGGGAAGAACAGATTCGAGGGTCAGCAGTGGGTTGCATGTTTCATGTCACTGCATGTCGCCGGCAAGCGTCCAATAATGAGTTTCTGCGAGTAGCACCATATGCAATATGATGTTGACAATTCGCTTCTTTGATTGCACATTTATGATATGTATTCTTAACATAATAACCCTTCTTTGGCTCAGCACAGCAGAGCAATCTGACTTGCACTTTAAAATTTCAATTTTAGCTCTTTCTTATATCTCGGCAACATTATAAATTATACAAGCGACAACAACCATACAATGAATAACAAATTATATAAACGTCGCGAAAGTTCGATTGGTGCGCGCCCAGAAGGTCGCCGCAGCGAACGCAACTTCGATAACGAGTTTTAATGAAAAGCCTATTATGGCGTAAAGTAGGAGTCCTAGTTATAAAATTTAGTGGAAAACATTGTAAATATTTAAATAAAAACAACAAAAAAAAAAGCTAGTAACATTTATTGCAATAACGCGTTTTTATAACAAAACCTTTTTAATCCATAATAAATTGGAAAGCGAATTGTCCTGCTATTTCAAATTAGCTTGAACTCGGATTAAAATTGAGATCTCTGTACACAATTTATAATGATTTGATGAATTGCATCCAATATTAAAAATGTTAGAAGTGCTAAAATATTCGCCTTTGATGACTATTTCATACCATTTAAGCGAAAATCGTAAGATGGGACTAAATAGTAATTTGTAACTGATGCTATTGCACATGCACTCTTTTACCACTTTATACATGTAAGGTATTGTTTCTTAAAAATCTATTTAAAAAAGTATTGAACACATCTTTCTATAATATTAATCGGAGATCTGAATTTAAATCCAAGCTTCTGATTATTATAAATATTTTTCAACGGTATTTTAAAATTTTTAAATATTTTGAGTATGTGGAAAAAATTAATTACCACACGTTGTATACCTACGCAAACTCAGAATATTATACAAAATCGACTTTTATCTGTTTATTCAATCAATACATCGATGTTTTAATCCCGTCCGACATATAGATCAAAGACGTTTACAGCGGAAGTAAAAGTCAGAATTCAACGTACAGTGATTGAATTTTCATATTAATATAAATAGCCGATCTTACGGAGCTGAGTTCAAACATTCTGATTTCGCTTTGGGAGGGGCGTATTTTATGTAGGTCTCTTAAGGCGATGTAATGGTGGAAGTAGCAGAATTTTTTTCTTTGATCCAGGGCATTGATTGGATGGAGGCGTGATGAGTTTTCTTGGTGCATTTTCTAGATCATGGCAGTTAGACCGAAAACTTTTGTCTATCTCTTAATTTCTATTCTCATAACATCAATTTAAACCGGTCTATCATATTGAGTCACTTGTATAAACAATACTCATAAATTAAAATAGCCTACATTTTCACAGGGATATCTTCAAAGGATCTTCATAAGAATGCTAATAAAATTATTCTTCTTTATAATTCGATCGATAGTATATAGAGTTTCAAATTCTACTATTGCTATGAGATAACGTTGGTTTCAAAGTCAACATACTACGTCTTATCTCCTGTTGTCTGCATTTATATCAATACCGAGCATATAGCGAAAGTCTTTGGTCCCGGAACATTGTCACGTCATCGGTAACAAACGTCGTTGGCGATCACAAACTTGCATCGGTTGACGCGGAGGCGTTGAAGTCCGGACACCAAAGAAAAAGATTTTGGGAGGAGAATATTCTTTAATGGGGGATTAAAACATGTCACAACAGCGAGATATGCTATTGTTTGATACTATTGTGATCATATCTACATATTTAAAATTAAAATTTTATGTTTAAAAAACCAAAAATTACAAAGAAATAAAAGACAAAAACGAACTAAAAATTGAAAAACAAGACGTATTAAGTAAATTTGTGCATATATAGCAAAATGGCGCTCATTTACTTGCTGACTAAATGGATAAATAAATTGTATTTGCAGCCGGGGGGCTTATTTGATTGTGTTCCACACAGAACGATCCTCCGACAACAAATAAAATTTTACTATTATATTTTTCTTAGTTTGTTTTTTTTTGTCGTGTTTTTTATTTTTTGTATTTAATTATTTTTATTTTAAACGTTTAAGAGACCATCACGGTGACATGCTCATATACGTGTTTATATACATTTAAAACATCATAGTTTACCTTATATTTCTAAAAAGATAGTTTGCAGTCTAAATTGAAATTTTTGATTTGCATCCTACTTACACCTTATCTATGATAAGTATGCATACAAGTTATATATTTTTGAAATGCGCTTGTCACAGCTTATTTATTTATATCTATAATTATTGCAATGCAAAATCTTAGTTTTGAAAATGGCGCTGTACAGCCGCCACATTGAAATATTTAATTAATAAAAAAATATAGCCAGAGTCACTCGGGATGATGTAATGATTCTAAGGATACCCCGTATTCCCAAATCTGTCGAGGCTTTAGAAATTATGGTGGAACTAAGAAAACCATAAAAATATTACACTCCTTTTTTGAGCAGTTGTGTAAAAATGTTACTTCTATCGCTTTACCGAAGAACAAAAATGTAATCAAAATCTAAATTAAACCATAGATATATGGTAAAGGTCAACTTATTTTTGTGTTCATTGCAGAAGAACTTTGTTTATACAAATGCATGTAGAAATGCATAATTTCATAATACAATGTTAATGCAAAAGCGAGCTTTACGTATTTTTGTTATTACATTCATATTTGAATATCAAACATCAAGAAACTTCGCTCTACAGGATTCCGGACATTAAACCTTCAAGAAGAGCAATACATTAGCTTAGTCCTTCGGTTTTAAGCTTCATAAATAACCTTATGGCAATAACGTCAGCACTCCTTGGGAGAACGCTTAGAGCTAATTACTAGCGATTTGGTATGACTAAGATTGCTGTAGCTAGGCAAACGACACGTTTGAGGAACCACTGAGATGTCGATTTAAGTACAAATAAACACATAAACAAACCGTATATCACTCCACGTTAAAGGTTAAATATTTTTAAGTAAATAAAATCAAGTAGGTCTTAATTTAAGTCTTTGGATGAATCGAGATCTGTTTATTCTTAGATATAATAAAAATTGACCGGACTATCTTTCGTGTTATCTAAAAGAACGTAAAACTCAACATATATACCGTGTTTAAATTGACCGTATTTAATATATGCATTTAATTATTTCCCAAATTAAAGTAGAATAAAAATGTCTTAAAACAATTTTCAACATTAAAGTATACACTCAGACATTTATATAGGTGTCTTATACCTGTACTATTGCTTGTGTAATACATATTCATAATCATCCATCTGATTGTTTGTACCTGTTCAATATACTTTAGATCAAATTCGAAATTGTTAAGCAAATGGACATTCTGTGTTACAAAAGAAGTCAAGTGTATAAAAACGGTAATATCTAGTTCAATAGGTAATAAGTAAAGCCCGCAGATTACGAGCATGTTTTATAGAAATAATTATAATTATTAAGTGGTTAATCGAATACTTATTCGTATAATAATTGTTACTTTGAAACTCGTATCGACAAATACCTTAACTGAAAAAAAATAAAAATCCATATCTCGATAATCAAACTGCCGGACTTTAGACAAAACGATATAAAATTGTTTAATCACAAACCGAGCCGATAATTTAAGTATTATATTTTATTTATAAACTTCAATTGTTCATTAAATATGATATTCGTAAATCATATTTAAAACCTCATGTATTTGGAATATTATATTCATACAAAAAAAAAAAAGCAATGAATTTTATATTAATACAGTAGAGTTGAGTAAATAAATAAGGGTTTTTTTCCAGTACGAGATAAGAAAGTCAAGTCAGCTAGAGACGGGCGTGCTTCCTCGCTGACGTGAAACATAGAATTTAGTGTCCCTTGCGGCTTCAGCACTGTGTAATCTACTTTGGTAAACTGTCTGCTGAATTTCGTGTCCTTTGGAATACAATGTGTTATACTTACAGGAATACCTAACTATTTGTAGATGATGAGATTTAAGAGTATAGCAATATTTAGTACATTATTTTTTAATTATTTGATATTATTTGATAGTTATTGACTGCCTTATTGTGGCAGTTGGTAGTGACCCTACTTGCTGCGCTGAGGGCGGGGGTTCGATTCCCACAGAAGACTAACATTTATTTAATTGTTTAAAAATTAATGTTTTGTCATGAGTGTGGGTGTTTCTATGTATTATATGTACATATTTACAAAAAAAAAAGTTTATATATGTTATGTCCACTATCTAGTACCCATAGTGCAAGCTTCGTTGCTTAATTTGGGACCAGATGGTGATGTATCTATGTCCGAAAATATTATTATTTGCTATTACAACAATTTATGTGAAGAATACCGCACGTCCCCCACTAACTGCTGCGGACGAATATATTTGACCACCGATCGGACTACGAAACACACATATCATTCACTCATGTAAGACAAATAGTTGATCTGTATTTATAATTATTTTATCTAAGGTAAGCTTGCAATTTAAACAACTAAAGAGTCCAATTTAAATCGCAAACATTACTAGAGATGATAATGAGAGTGATAGAATTTGTGCCATATATATTTGCAAAATTTTAAAAACACTAAAGAAAATCGTAGATAATGTGAAATAGACAAATAGTAACTTTAAAAATTGTAATCGATTCCAGAATACCACAAAGTGATTATTTAAAATATTTGCCAAGAGGTGTATAAAATAACTTGCGGTATGAATGAAAATATAGATCACACAACGGCAATACCCTAGTCAGCAGAAAATCCAATACAGTGTAAACAAGCTTTTTATCCTGCGAGTATAGAGTGCACCCCTATCCATAGTGACAATATTTATTCCAACACTAGCCACGCCTACGGTTTTGTACGCCAAGAATTTCAGCTAGAAGAACGTGAAAGAATATTGCTTTAATAATACGGAAGAAGCTATGTAGAGCTAGTCTTGCCAAATAAAATTATCACTAAAGTTCACGTTTCCAAATACAGCGTCTGTTTACGGCCATGGCGTACACAAGCCCTCCGGAAACTGTACACATTTAAAACGAAATGCGGAATTCTTGGGAATAAGCGGGATACGGAGTATAAAAACTCTCGCGCCCGCGCCACTTCCTGTCGAAATCTCCACTTGTATTATGTTACGTTGGAGAGAAGTAACTCGGGAGTCTTATTCCGTTACACAATTTCGGGCTCGTATTTTGTAGCGGAACAATTTTAACGACTTTTTTCCTTCTAGCATTTTATTAAGTACCGGGAGTGGTGAGTAGTGTTTACAACATAATTACTTTATAAAAATATAATAAAATTTGCGACATACTCCTATATTTTAAATATGTTTTTGATTTGTTTACTACCTACCACATAAATAACCCGTCATCAAATCGCTATATAAAATACGAATAATCCTAAATAAATATTTATTTAATACATGTATTTAGCTCATTACTTATACTAACGCTTATGTGATGAAATACACAAATAAATATATCTGCTTTGGGACCTGTGCTGAGACTTGTAGTTTGATAATGAAGAATAAGAACATACTGTTTTGGTAATATTTAGAACCTACTTTAATATTTATAGAATTAATTTTACGGTTACTCTCATATAACATTCCTTTACTTTGCATTGTAACAATTAAATGGAGATAGAAAACAGGTATCCCACAATTTTTCATGAAATGATATGTAAATTTTGTTGTGCTAAAAAAATAAATAAAATGTTAGCAGTTACAAAAGGTTATATTATCTTCGAATATGACCCGCATCGTATTTGTGTAGCAAGCGAGCATAATTAGGAAGATACGGAGTTCTAAAATAATAGACAAATTCCGAAAATAAGCTAGCATTAAAATTATCAGTAAAAGGCTTATTAAAATTTTAAATGACGGCGTATTACAAATTAATATTTTATTTAAAATGATTGTTAAAAATGCTGTGTCACAAGACATTCGATAGATAGAAACGAAGTTTTTTAAGCTTTGACCGATTGCAGTTGCTGTTAAAATATCAGGCTTTTAATCGTTCCCTTGCTGAGACATAACCTCCCACAATCTTTTTATTTCAATTTGAGGGCTTGGACCTTGAAGTCTTCACGTCGTCACACACGCTCCGGAGACACAGTGCATGTGGTTTAATTTGAGATAAATCCAAACTTATTAATAAATTAAATAATGAATAGGTTGTTACCGGTAATTTTATTAAATGTCAAGTATTTTTGACGTAGCCTTCTTTTAAAGTAGTAAATGCACGGCATCTTTTTTTCCTACGCTTAAAATTACTGTCTTGAAAAACTCTTCATCTTATGCACCTAAAAGCGACTACTGTTTTATCATCTTCAAATCTCCGTCTTTTCAGATACTCCTCCAACCTTGGAAATAAATAGAAATCGGGTCGGGTGAATGCGAATTTTTTTATTTGTTCAACATACAAAGAGCACATAACAGTAGCTTCACAATAGAGATATTCTATCATGACCCTTTACTGTTCCAGAAAAGAGAGTCAATAGTCGCCTCGTCTTAAATCTATTAGAAAGACTCGCCTTAATTAGAGGTTGGAGACGATGGTGTTTTCAAAGTCAAAGACTGTAATTTTGTTTCTGGATCGTTATGATGAAGCGACGTTTCATTTGTGGTTGCAAATCGCCCAAAACCTATCAAGATTTTGATGTAACAGTTCCAAAAACTCGAGAAATTTTCAGCCTGGTTTGTTTTGTGCATCGCTAAGAATTCTTGGGACCTAGCGCGCCATACTTTTCATGCGCAAATATTCTTGTAAAATGACATAAACACTACTACTGAATTCTTTGTTCTATAAAATGTATCGTCACACGAAGATCTGTTATAACAAATATTTCGACTTTCTTTACCTTGTCTTCGGTCACTACCGCTGTTAAGGACCCGAGCAAGGGTCACATTTGGTGGAGCCAACTACCTAAAATTTATTCATATATATTACACAGTTTTAAACCTTCAATTTGATAACCCTATTGTAATAATCGAAGGAAAAATCACATTTGAAAATGGAACTACATTGCCGTCATATTAAGATTTTTCAAAAAATGATAGCCAGTGTTACTCGGGTTGATGTAAGGGTCTGATGACCCCATACATCTAAATCTGCTCAGAAATATAAAACTGTGATCTAATAAATTAACTCCCATACATGAACTATGAAAATGGTACACCTCGTCTTTTTGAGGCAGTCGTATAAAACTAGAAATTGTTATTTATTTCTTTAGGCTGATTTTGTCTATTTGTTATTAAGCGCTTTGATCACTGTTATAAATATATCTTTGTGATTCAGAAAGGAAAAGTGTATTATTATTACCATGTAACACGAGTACTGAGCAGGAATAAATTTTGTAAAGTTTTGAAATTTTCACAGGGTGAAGCTAGCAAATATTCAATTTCAGTAATAGCGCGAAGACAGTCTCCTTTGAACACAAATAGTAATAGGCTTTTCCAGGGTTTCGGGGCGCTTTAAAATGCCGAGGAAATACTAAACCGGCTTAGAATATTCGATATTACTTAAGCTTGAACGGGGTGTACGGTAAGAAAAGCGAACAGTTAAGTTCAACATTCGACCCGTGGACCGGGAACCGGAACCAGAAATAGGTGTCGCGATCGGCGTTAAGAGTAGAAATTTATTGCGGCCACAATGAAAGCTATTTCTTCTAGAAAAGCCTTTACAAAATTCGATTTTGCATTGCCCGTGACGACGTTCAATATAAACGTTTTAATATTCCACCTCGGCCAAGGCGCGATTAATTTGATCGATCGCGTGGTCAATTTAATAGCGCCTTTAGCGTATGTAATTCCTCATTTTGTTCGTAACGGTTTATTTTCTCAATATTACTCATATAATAATGCTGAAATTCCTCGGAGTAGTGACCGTCCGTACTGTTCATAGTATGCGACAAGGTGACCGCTTTGAATTGCTAACGAAGTGACGTTGTACCGGGAGCTCCCAATATCCTGTAGGTATGGACTTGTTGTCACAGATTTCATATCGCATGTTATGTGACGTTATACCATCGGGCACGTTTATTTGGCAACTTATCAACTCGAATGCATGTAACGACTGTGTGATTAACGTCTAAAACTTCATGTCGCGCAAGACAACCGCCCTGAATTTTTCCAGCAGATCCTGTTTGCATGTATATTGAAGTAAAATTAATAAGGTCTACTTTTATTTCAATGGATCCCTCGAAACATATCGATTTTAAGAACATCGTTTCGGCATTTGAAACACGATTTGGGGATTCCTTAAAATAAAATGATAGTTAATTTCATTGTAAAACTATATGTATGTATTTCCATTGAAATAGATTTCATTACAAGACCTTCTGACGATGAAATACAACTAAATACAAACACAACTGATTTATTTTTAATTGCAAATGATATAAGATCTTTAAAAGTATGTATAGCTGATATTATCTTTGAAATCAAATCAATTGATCTCATGTTTTTGAATAAAATAAATATATACGAATCAGCCAGAGCGGGACCGCATGCAGATGGTAGTATCTAGTTACAGCTGATTGTTATTATCCATCCAAATTGGATAGGTACTTTAAATATTAATGTTAATATTATACGCGAGAAGACCTTGAAACACAAAACCGCAGCGCGAGTTCTCGGATTATTTACCTTCGTGAGATAAATGAAATTATGGAAATGTAAAAGCTAGCTTGAACGCTTAATTTTATTGTCTAATTTCAGGTTAGACGTGCGCCATATAAAATTTGTACCCTCATGCATAAACAAAACTTGAAAAGTGTACGCCAGCACGATAATTTTTTAAATTAATGTAATGTACATTAATTAAAAATAAAATTATTGTTGTATTGTGTCGTGGCAAAATTTAAAATAAAGTTTATTATTCTATATTTATCGTATTTTAAACTATTCTTGAAAATGCTTTTAGAGTTCGTGTATATTTAATATTAATGTTATTTAGTGTAAATAGAGTGTGTAAGATATAAATATGAATACAAAATGTGAACACAAATGTATGATAATATGATCACATTTCATAAATAAACCATAATATTATTTTTTATTTGTGTAATTGACAAAAGTATTCATTACATCAAAAATATTGATAATTTAAAATTATAAAAATTATTTGTTTCCGTGTAACATTTTGAAATATAAATTATATTTAAAATATCTCTTATTTGAAGTTCCGAAGTTGTCGAAGAATAGTCTTCAAATTGGACTCATACAAATTCCTCTATCTTTCTTAGTAAAATATTATGTTCTTTTTTCTTGTACCGTTTTATATCAGTATGTTTAAGATATTGTATTTTTTTTCGTATAATAAACGTACATCTACGAAATTTTGTATTCCTACTGCATTTCATTGAATAGGAAAAGTTAATTTAATGAAATGAAGCTCTTCAGTGAAACACACATTTTGTATTGAAACTCGTGTTGTTAGCTGGTATACAATACCGAATTGCTTTTTTATAAAATACAAAGGCCTCTATTATAAAATTATCGATAACTACATAATTTGTACAACTATAACAATATTAACCATGCATCGTAATATTGCAATTTTTTTTACTTATTATGATTTATAATGACCTCGCTTTGCGTAAGATGAAAAATTAATAGCGCCTGATAGGATATGTACAACGGCGGAGTTCAAAAGAAAATGTCTAAGATCATTTTAATAATGTGGAGTTCTATATTAACTTGATAAAGGTTAAACTACTTTTCTAATTCATCTCCCTCGTTACTATTTAAATTATTTTCTCTTTGTCGTTAACACATGTATTAGATTTTATTATAAAACTCTGCGATTCAGTATCCAACAAATTTCGAAGTAAACAAAGAAGCTTATGTTTAATGAAAACGTGATATAATTTTTCAAAGTATCTAACGTGTTTACTTTGTATCATCACATAAACATGTTTTCTCTTATGCGTATAAGCTCGCTATATCGCATATCAATAGCAGTTAAGTACGCAAAAGCCTTTAGCGCCTTTATACAATGTCATCACATCGGCCGGCGCGCTGGCGCTGGCGAGCCCACAAAGTACATTGAGCTCCCTTCGCTCTACATCCCTACAGATACATATCAAAGAGAGTTTGTTAGGTACGCGCCTGTGTGCGTCAACGTCACGTGTACATTCGAGCACAAAACAGATAAGTACAGAAGGACCGCACTATATTCAGTGCGCTAAAGGCTAAGTACGTTCTCCGCCGCCGGCCGCCCTGGGTTCATGCTCATCTCTGTGCGCTAGAATTGAGGCTCTGCCACACTATGTTTCTCGCGCTGCTCATCGTTTGCTCCTCGTGAATTTTGCAGACTGGCTTTTGTTTAATGGTACTCACTGGAGACAGTGGAATGTTGTAGGCTGGAGACTGTCGAATGGTATTAACTGGAGATGGTGGAAAGGTATAGGATGGAGATGCTGAAATAATATAGGCTCGAGGCGGTGTTAAAGCTGATGAGTAGGGTGAGAAAGATAATTATTCTTAATAACATCCAGTATATTAGAGAAATAAACCATAAATTCTAAAATATTCTTTGACAAATCCCATATGAATTTTTTTTCTAGCTATAAAGCTGAAAATCATATGAGATTTGGGATTCTATGGAATCTGAAAATAATTCATATGGGATTCTAGCAATAATGCTAGAAGTTGGCATACATGTTACAGTCGTCTTTTTTTTATTTTTGTTACTCAAAATATTATTCCGAGTCCGGATTTTATTATATGATTTTCTTTGAACATCACCTACGTCAAAGTTCTGGCGCGACTATTTCTTTACACAATTTGAAACATTTTAGTCCGGGTATTTTCATTCGAGTATCTTCATTTAGATTATTTTCAATATGGGTATTTTCATTTTCAGTCTATAACAAAAAATAAAATAATTTTATTTTATAAATTTGGATCTATGTAATTTAATAATTATTTTTGTTTAAAATACCACAACGCTGGAAGAGAGTTAAATATTGAAAAGGATTTAGAAAAACGGTTTCCACAATACATTAGAGCTACAAATGCAAAGCAAATTGTTGCAATCACCCGCACATAGTGGCTCCAAATATTTAAATTAAAAATGATTATAGCATTATATTAATAGCTTTAGTTCATAGTGATTATCGTTTCATTTTTATTGAATATAGCGGATATTAGAGGCCAGAGGCGAATGACTGATGGAGGGTTTCAAAAATTGTTTATTGTAAAAAAATATTGCGGGTAACTTCAGATTCTGCCAGACACCTCTATTTCTCAAAAATGAAGGTGTTCCATATGTATTTCTTAGCGACGGAGCTTTTGCCTTACATAAACACACAATGAAACGTTTTGTAAGTAATCTTAGTATCGGCACAAAACGTACTTTCAATTATAAACTGTCTACAATTCGCGTTGTAATAGCAATATTTTAGAGTAATAACATCAGCTTTTAGATTTTTTAAACTAATAGAATTTAAAATAGATCCAAAACTATTATATAAAATAAATTTTATTACATAGATATAAAAAAATTTTTTAATATGAACTTCATAAAGATAAAACCAATTGAAATTGATATAGAAAAGTACCCCTTGTAACTGTGACTTGTAATTGTTACATACTTTTTTAAGAAATAGTAAATATTCTATAGACGTTTACACTCCATCCAAAACTTTCAATTCTATAGTTAACGAACCACATATTCATTGCCATTGGACATAATACTATGCTGATACTAACGGAATTACATCATTACAACAAATACCCAGATTCTCTTCAAACAAAACTATCGAAATTAGAAACGGATTTGCTAATCATTTTTATAATTTGTGAATAAACAACAATCAAGCTATACATATATTTTACATATGCACACGAACACACACACAAACACACGCACGAACTCAGACAAACTTTCCTACACAAACTCACATCATGGTCATCATATGAACTTTTGACAATAATGCTGAATAATGATGATAAATACATTATTTATATACGAAAAAAAAGGTAAACATCACAATCACGAGTCATGAAAAAGTACAAAATTGGTACATATTTCGTTTAGGTACGTACTTTATGTTTAAACTTGTATTGTTTGTGCTTCGGATCCCAAATAACTGGATTCGCAATTAATGCTAACGTTTGCTTCTTAGAGTTTTCATCGGCCGACGGCGGCATGATTGACAAAAAGTGTTGCGTGACGTGCTTTCGTAACGTGTACTCGATTCTGACTGTGCGGCCACAACATTGTGCGGCCGAATACACGCGTTCATATTGCCGGTCCTTTAGCTAGCGCCCGAAACACCGACAAATAGGGCCGGTAGGGATGACGAGGAGATGAAGTGCGGCATGGCGGATAATGCTACCACTTTAGGTCTCCGCCCTTTTCATCGCTACTTTCCATGCCGCTCGACGAGTGTGTTCAAATTCAAAATATCTTTACTTCTGTAGGTTTCAAAATAAAATTTGAAATACGTCATATTTGTTTGGGAATATACACTTTACTGCTCGTTCAGTCATTTTACCCTCAAGAAGAACGGGTAAGAAACTTAAGGTAGCTCTTTTCTAATTTTATCATCATAGCCAAAGCAAATACAAAACCATTAAGAACGAAACACCCGGTAAGAGTCAAGCCGCTTATATCCATGGATATTCGCCTTCTAAATATTCAGAAATTGTATAAAACCGTTTTTTACTGAGTGATTATTTTATTACATTCTTAAATTTATATAGAGATAAGTCTTGTATATCCACAGGACTTCATTGAATATGCGCACACAAAGCCCTTTAAATGAATTTGTGACTTTACTTAGTCGACTAACATGTGAAATCAGTTTATTTTTATTTATGGTATTGAGTACACGTCGACTACTATTTCTTTTAAACATTTCTAAATTTCTTTTACATATAATAAATGCATTGAGATGCTAGAGTTATGTGCTAACCTTAAACTTCTTTCTGAGAGATACACGAGATCCGAGCTTGTAAATCGCGTGAACAGCCCGTTTTGTAGCACAAAATTTTATGAACATATGCTGCCTTTCACCAGAGCAAGACGTCATACAACATCAGACTAAAGAAACAGCAAAAGAAACCGATCTAGTAGTTTCGACGCTTAATAAATTTCTTATTTTTTTTGACTGCATAGCAGAGCTAAGCCTTTTCGCCAACTCACTTATATGAGGATCCCGTTGAAGCCTGTTATCTAAAGTAATTCCAGGAATACAGTAGCATTAACAAAGTCCATTTCTTTGTAACGCACTGAAATAGTTCCGGATTCATGTCTTACATTTGGAAGTGAGAATTTAATACACTTTGATTTCATTTCATTAAGGAAGTAGGTTATTTGCAGTAAACCACTTCTCTGCCTTAGAGATAGCATTGTGGCAGGGCTGTTGGGGTATTCAACAGACAAATCTTGCTATGAATCGTGTCCTATCCGTGATCCATGTTCAACCTACTGTCCATGTCTCAAGAACACGAGCATTAACGCAAACAGATCTAGCGGACAGATCTGAGTGTCGATTCCAAGCCTTAGATCTAAAATACTCACTTGGATTGTCCGAATGCAAACTGAATTTTGATACACTTTAATAGTTCGGTGACTAATTGTCTACAAAGAAATGGAGCTTGGTGATTGCACCTTATTAGGTACCTAATAAGCACCAAGTATAGTATCTAATAAAAGTAAATTAAGTTTTATCTTTACCTATATACAGGAAGCTTTATCTTATAGAATATATTGTAATAATAATAACACAGGTACAAAAAGAATAAAAGTATAAAATAAGAAATAAGTCATATTAAAATCAACATAGTTACTTAAGGACTTTGCAAACAAGGATGATGGGTGTAACTTCAAAAGCTATCTACTAAATTGTTCCATGTGTTTATTTCATTATTATTGCATCCGCAATTAATTACAATATTAAAATTTTAGTAGGACTTTGTAAACTGTGATAAATATGTCTTAAAAGAAGTACACACATTGTCCCATCTTATATCTTGTACATATTTTTTATTATTATATCCCAAAACTACTGAACATTGATTAATTATTAAACTCAAAGCCTAAGAATTGTACTTATCGCCAGTAATGTAGTCATTGAAAATGCTGTTCTTTGAATAAAAGGTAAATATAATATGTGCGAATATACCTCTTAGATTTAAATAAAATTATAGGTACTTTTACTTTATTGAAGAACTCTTTTATTAACGAATAAAGCTGAATAGTATTGTCTTAAAAAGGTTGTGTCAGGATTACTCGGCAGTTGGGAGACTAAAATCAGACAAAACAATGTAACATCACGGTTTATTAGACAAAAAATATATCGAGTTATCTACAAAAGTAAGGTGCAACAACCGTATTATGTGGTAGTTAAGATCGAGTACATAAGCGAGCAGACCTTCTGTACCTATCTTGCGCTTTGAGTTTGTACCTGTTGTATAAATCAACTGTATTTACGCTTTTCGTTATGTACGCTTTTATTCTAATCAGGACATAATGATAAAGAGTCATGGGTATATATAATAAGCTACTCAGGTACATTAAAAAGAATTCAATAATAAAATTTAGTTATGAGAAAAATATATATACCTAACAGAATGTAAAAGTATATTTTTTATTGTACGATGCGTTTTGTACGTCGTTTGTTATATTTCATTATTTCATTAAAAGTATAATTCATTACTTATAAAAGATGTAGACGATAAGATAAATTTTTCTCGACAGAAAAAATTGACTTTAAAAAGGTAATCAATCATTTGTAATGTTTCTTTGAGTTTTGTGTTTGAATTGTCGACTGTAAATCGTATATTTATTTGTACCTACTTCCTCATTCGTGATACAAATATTTTTTTCCTTTGTATTTATGTTATGTATTCACGACAAGTGTCACGTATAACGGACTACTTCTATCTCATTTGTATTACGTGACAAAACAATTCAAGCTATTAAGCAATTTGATCTCGCATCTCGCAACGGGTAATATGCCATGAATTCTATTGCTTAATACATTTTTTGATTATTCTTTAACATTGAACTTTTATGATATTTGCTAAGTAATTACGTAGGTCGTAGAGATAGATCTAATAGACTCACTGTTATTGTAGTTTCATTACTTTTGTAGCGTCGAATTACTAATATTCTGCGTGTGTCATCCAGTAGAACAAATACATGCTTTAACACCTTATTTGTTCAAATGTATACATGGTCTACTACCATTTTCGTGCCAATACAGCAACATCAAAGAAGTCGCACATTTACTTTTCAAGATAATGTGATATATTGACACGAAGTATATGTAGAAATTCGATATCAATTGTATTGGCTGTTAAAATAAGTAAAAACTTTAACATTTAAGTGAATATTAAAGTTTTATCACTTGTTTAGGGTTTGATATTTGTTAATCCTCTAGAATCAACAAACAATTTGTTGAACGAAGATTCGCAATGGAAGAGCAGATACGAAGTTAAAGGGTATATATTACATGTTTTACGCAAGCAATTAATGAATTTCCGCGAATTAAAACATTACAAAACAAGAAATTGAGACTAAAGTTTGTCTTAATTTAACCAAATAAATCTTGGAGCAAGGCGTTTGTTTTTATTCCGTGGGGTATCTCATAAGACGTCGTGTTTCATGAATAACTTATTATCACATCGCATTTCACACATGTTGTGAATTGTGGTGACGATAGTCTAATTTCATAGACAGAATACAACTATTTCATTTTGTTTTAATCGAATTGCCTTATACGTTCGTTGATGGTGTAAGACACTTCGATAACAAAAAAGTATGTATGGCGATAAATATGAAATTCGTCTACTGTTGAAATTTTCGCGAAAACAGAATATTAAAGCAGCCGCGACAGCCGAGGAAATACGCAAAGTTGAAGGGAAAGACACGCTCACTGAGCGAATTACACAGCGCTGACGTAATTCTATTGACAGTGGAGATTTGACGCTCGAAGGTCGATCGCACTCTGGTCGTTCACCTGGATGGGATATTAAGGTTACAGAAGAGGCTGTTTATAATCAAACCGGTAGCGGCCCTCTCGACTATGGATTGCGCTTAAACCGTGTAAAGACACCACACATCGCTACATAAAATTATTAGACGGGATGCATAAAATAAGGATGTATATAAAATCTTTTGGATAGTAACTATACCATTAATTAAACGAGGATTAGATAAAACGTCTGATTGTTGTGTCAGATTTTCAATCACCGTACATGCTCCCAGAATCTTTTAATTTGTATTTAAGGGTTTGGATGTTAAGTATAGGTTGGAGGTTACTACCGACTTTTGTCACCAATGCCATGGGACAACGTTAAGGACAGATCGGCTTAAAGTATTCTCCAAGCCTTGCAATGAGGAACTAAGTTTAAATTAAGTGAGAAACAAATAAATCTTGTTGCTTGTGGTCAGGTTCAAACCGCTTAATACGATTAACAACTGAACCATGATTGCCCATTTGTAAACTATTCAATGTGCCAAAAGTTGATAATTTTATCAACAAACGATCTAATTGCCATTACAAAAAAAAAATGAGCGACGACTCGATTTATTTAAATAACTTGGACGTGGCAAACCAGTGTTTAGACAAAAAACTGATACCTTAACTTATTGTGAAAAATTATCGATTTGAATCAAGAGTAATTAGTCAAGGTTAAGTAAGCTTTGAGCTAATTTCAGATAATGGAATTATTATCATGAACGAAAGCCTATTTCCTATAAGAGTTGGCAGATGCCACTAATTTCCACTGGTACAATTTGTGCCCAACTTTCTTGCTTCTTTGACATGCATCAATCATTTCATACAGTGTTTAAGATGATTAAAATTTTGATCTTCTTTAAAATCCTATAAGTAAGATTTACACAATGTTTGAATTTTTAAGATGATTTTTGCCGACCCTTGCAAATAGATACATTCGTTTTATTGAGTTCTTTATAAATCTCCTCTCATTAATCCTTTCCAGATGGCCAAAAGATTGTAACATATCTCTTTCTACTCTAATCACGACAACTTCATTCAAACCACACTTGTTTGAAATCACTATTCCTATATCTATATTTTAAAGACGTTCCGCACATACTATGCAAAGATCACATCTAAACTGCACTGATTCACCGCCAAAACATAGTCTGGACAGCTGACATTAACTTATGGGATCTTAACACACAAGTCTCTAAGCTTAGTAGCACGGAAAGAGACACTTCTTCAACAGAAAAACAATCCATGGCATGGTGCGAAAAAAATACGGAATAAAATCGACGTCTTGCTATTAAATTTCTACCACATTCAACATTTAGTTCAGACCCTGTTTCTCCTGATTACCTTTTATTGAGATCCGTAATAGAATTTTTGCGTGGAATATGATTCAAAGCCAAATTAGGCGTCGAAAATACCGTATGGAAACCGTTTGCATTTGAACCCTAAAAATGGATAGAC
>BGZK01001838.1:82500-102039 GCA_005406025.1 Eumeta japonica
CTTAGTCGAAGAGGGGAAAATTGAAAATGAGTATTCAAAGATAAACATATTATTATCACTTTAAGACATAAACGATTAATCTAAATGTAATATTGCATTTAATAACACTTTGTAAAATATAAGAGAAGTCGATTAAAATGCCGAAAATGCATTGCACACGACATATGTGGTTCTGAATTTTATTATTACCAATATGTACATAAATAAAATCGTGTAAGTGTAATTATCTTTAATAAAATTTAAACACAGCGTTACTATTTCAACACAAACATTACCTAGGCTTTATTTCCACATGTTTTCCTTTGAGAATTTAGAAAAGTTTCTCCATATTTTATACATAAGCAATATTCTTTTGTCTGTGATTGCGTTCGCAACAGCAGCGGGATTCAATGCGGCTACCGAACAAAAGGTGCCCACTTCTGATCCCAACCATTGGAAAATTAATCGATGAGTTTGTAAATTTTAAACCACCGGTTTCGGAGTCCCTCCTCTCATTGTCGACAAGACAACGCTTTTCAGCGGCTCGCGGTCCGCGCTGCACCAACACGGAGGTTCTGAAGTCCAACCCGCTTCCAATGTGAAATAGAACGATTTTAGGGGAGCGCAGGACGGCGATTGAGACCGACCCGACAATCGTGTTCTCGAAGACGACTGCAGCTGATTTAGATAAGCTTTCAATGTTTTCAGGGCGACGAATCGATCTAGCTAGGTCTTCCCGCGCGGACTGGCTCGCTCTTATTTATAGCGTTGTCACCAATGTGTTGTCAATTTTCAGGATCGACGACTTCATCTGATTGATAATAACTAACTATAACCGTATAAACCGGCTGTACGTTATTTAGGTTTTAATTTATAAGCTCATTAGACAACTGGTTTCGTAATGAATAAAGTAGCAGTATAAAGCTAAATGAACCCACCAGCGCAAGGACTGAGGTTCTATCCTCATTTCACATTGAGTGGTTCATTCAGTGGTGGGTTTATATTTTTATAAGTGTAGGCCACATTATTTCCGCCGCCCCGTATATTTCTAAAATAATAATTTACTGAAATCTGCCGCCCCTAGGCCGCGGCCTACACGGCCTATTGACAAATCCAGGACTGTCTTCATTGTGAAACTATCGTCGTATTTGTTAAGGTATATAGTCAAATACTACGCTGGGGATTTGAATGAACTAATTAGAGTGTTGAAATGGAGGTGCCTTTTAGTTTTGAATTTTAATCAAAACGTACTTCTCTAAATTGGTCACTTTTAATGGTAGTTGTGGTTTATTACCAAACAAAACCCGTATTTGGTTAAGTTCATTTAAAAATTGTAACCGCATTTACTTATGGTTCTGAGTGATGGTATTAATTTAAAAATTGAACTGCTTTAAAAAGTGTACATGTCAGTTTACAATGTTTAGTAAACCGACATGTAACTTTTAAGTTTATCTGTTTTAGAAAAGAATTGAACAAACTTTTACCTAATTTAAAAATTACTGTATAAAAGTATTGAACAAATTTTTAAAGTAAAATACTTTGGGGACTTCAGGTATATAGTTTTATAATATATTTTTACAGGCTTCTAAAACCTAACGTGATTCTGAAAGTATTTTCGATTTAAGCCGTATTATGTAAAACAAATAATATATACATTTAGTTAACGTTCTATTAAATAAATAAATTTATTAAATATGTCATATCGCCGTTTTCAATGAAATTTTACTTTATTAAAAATTGACATAATTAATTTAAATTTATTTCAGTTAATTCAATAATGTGACTATTATCGTATTATATCTTTGACAATGATTTCTCAACCATCTGGTACTTTGTGAAGAATACTTTGCTTATACAAATAAGGTACGGTAAATTCCTCTCTGAGGGTCACCAGGAGATACAGGCTCGGTAATGCACACGTGCAAATCGACACCATGACCACCCTCGCCCGCGGCTCTCGCGGTACCCCATAGTGCTCTCCGACATATACTCATACACATGAGTCCGTTTAGGTGGATGACCACATACACTACAGGTACTATCCAATGATAATTATTTTCAAGTCCGAAACTCAAAAAGTCATCATAAAATCATTACAATAATAAATAAATAAAGACTACCTTAACATGTCAACAGTTTTATCTGGTATCGTTAGAAAAATTTTTAAATAAAGTAAGGCAGTATTTTTAAGTAAATAATATAGTATTTAAATAAAGTTATTCAAATAATCTTCCCATCCAAATCGTCGTAATGACCACTTCAAAAAGAAGTTATTGAAGGAGACGTCATTATCAACTTAATGTATCCCAAAAGTTTTAATTGGAGTTTATTTTGCGTTTGTGTTGTGTGCAAATAATACCTGTGTTAAAAACTGTAACGAATAAACGAAATTTGTCAGAAATCAATTACTTAGGAACTTTCTTTTGCTTTAATTTTAAGCGTAAGATAAATTGAAGTGAAAATTGATACGATTATTTTTAGACAGTCATAAAATACGTTTCCGGTTTGTGTGGTGGACTATTTGAAATCTGTATAAAACTTCAAATTTTGAGACTGTACAAAGGTTAAAATAATATCAGCTAAAATAAAATTGTTTTTTAAAAACTGAATTCACTTTGTGGTATAAATCTTTCGCTTTTTGTTAATACCTTCATCAGATTTTTAGAAAATCTCTAGATGCTGTTTTAAAAACAATGGAGGCAGAAACATTTCTAGAAACTTTCTGTAAAATTTTTATTATCCATAATCTTTAAATACGTCTATTTTCTTAAACAAAGGTACAAAATGTGTTTACCATAAATTATTAAAAATTATTCATTATTATTTATTGTAAAAATACACACGATATTAAAATTTTAGTCTAGGGAAGAACCCCGTCCTCAATTTTAACATTATGCAGGGTGCTTTTCTAAGATGTATCTAGATGAGGTTAAATATGTTTTTACTACACTATATATTCTCACTAAAGCTATTAAGGAAACTATAACAGTAACTGCACGTAATATACCAGTTAATACCTTAAAACTTTTAAGAGAAATTTATAGTCTAATGATGCCAGCCTGTAGCTCGGGATGCATGAAGTTCAATTTTATTTTATTGAAAAATAATTCATCTTTAGAAACTACACTATGATAGTGATGTAATGATACAGTCGATTATCCCTCATACATTTCATACGCAATGCCTAAAGCAACAAGTCAGAGTAGGGCAGACGTAATTGTTTAAGCGAAATATACAGCCCGAGGGCGCCGGCGCATTCGGAGCGGCCAAGTCACATTTATAACGTGCCGCGGGCGTTTAATGGACAGAAACTCCCCAGACAGATAGGGATTTTATAACAAAACAAGACAAATGGATAGCCGTGTCCGAGCGCGCTCCATTAAATTGTTCGCGTACCTCGGGTAACGAATGTACGGCGCACCTCGGGAGGTATAACTTATCATATATCCTTGTTGCGCCCGTCCCGGTTAAAAATTGTTAGATGGGGAAGTTTAAAAAATCCCTTGAACGTTGTGCTATTTATTCCGAGGAAAAAAGCGCATCAAGAGATGGGAATAATATTTTAGCTTTTCTTTGAAAATATTTTTTTGAAAATCAATATGTTATGACAAGATGCATATGTTTTGTTCCGGTATAGGTTTTGCGCGTCTCGAGAAACGAGTGCGACAGAATCGTACACGGTGGATTACGTACCACGACACAATATTAAACACTGCGTACTTTTGAAAATAATGAATGTAAAACAGAACAAAATTAACATTTAAAAAAAGTCGAAATAAACACGTTTCTTGAATGGGAACCTCTTTTAATTTTACCTTTATTTTATTTTTATTATTTCTTTTATAGCAACTTTAGTAATACGCAGTGAACGTTTCAAACTTTTATATATTATTAATATTCAAATTATGCAAAAATGCCAATAACACGTTTCTTTGATGTAGTTGTTTAATTTTAATTTAGTGTTATTTTTGTTGGCAATCTAGCAGCAATAGAAATATATACTCTGTAAAGATTTCAACTCTCTATTGCTATGATTCATGAGATACAGCCCGTTGACTGACAGATGAACAGGCAGACGGACAACGGAGGCGTAGTATTCTCCTTAACATCTTTTAAGTATAGAACTCTAAGAACAGAGAAAATTCCTTTAATCCTCCTATTAACGTTATAATATAACAGCGTTGGAGATTATTTAATCTAAAATAATGATTGCACAGCTATAAAACACAAAATTGTACGGTTTCGTATACCAGAGCGTGGGAATTGATTGACTGACAGATAATTTGCACCAATTTTGCTCAACACCTGAGATTGCCCAACATTCCATTTCAGCTGACTCGGTGTTCCACGGCCACATATACGCCTATATTTTTCTCCTGAATTGATTATATCTGCGTTTGTAGAATCGAAAGCATGGAATCAGTTGTTCTTTCATGTAGAAATTATTATAACTATAAACAGTTTGCATTGTTAAAGTGCAAAATGTATGATAAGCACATCGCGTAGATTACTGATATATCTGAAAGTAACATTTAAAAGTAATAGAGGAAATTTCTATATCACCGATTTTAAAATATTACATATTTAGTTTCAAAAAGGAGGGAGAGGGAGGAGGGGAACCAAAAGGGAAAAGAAGAAGACGGTTTTACGTCACGTAGACGAGAGCGAAACAGCCCGAGTCCATAGTAGATTGTTTGATAGGTTTTCATAAAGAATTCGAGAAAATTCCAACAAAACTGAGCTTATTCTTATCTACTTTACCGAAACAATATTAATGTTGATATTCTTCGCCGATTTTGTGAATTAAGACTATAATTTTGCCATGTAGTACCCAATATTTACTGTAATATCTACATTACGTCATAAAAGGAAAATCTTTGAGGTAAAAATTTCCTTCATACGGTATTCTCCAAACGTTGCTATATATATCGACCAGCGTTTCACTATTTGATCACGCGAAATTCTTTTTGCTTCTGTGATCCGAAAAAATGTTTTTTTTACTTATCACGATTACTCAGAAGATGAAATTGATTGAAAGCACATTTCATGTAAGGAACTTAAATACAAATCCTTCAAGAAAAATATCAGTACTCAATATATAAAAGTAATTTACAGACGTATATTTTAAATACATTGGTCTAAAGACTACTAGTATGCACAATTATACTGTACGCTTCTATTGATATACACGAGATCCCTTTGAATATTGTTCAGAATCAATCTGTATTTACCCAGTTCGAAACAGACTTTATAAGTTAATAAACTATAGGGTACAAACCATTAAAGCCTAGATCAATTCCTCAGTTACAAATAATCTCTAAAAGCAGTCCCACTACTACAATCGGATCACGTCTCCATCGAACCGCTGGCAGAATCGCACACTAATAGCCATCGATTTTTATCTGTTGACTGCGTGCTTTCGGTTCTGAATTCAGATAGCTCATCTCTTCCCATACGGTATTATAAAGTCACAATGCCTATCGAATTATAGTAATGTGTTCAGAAGCTGATAATGAATCGATTTTCAGACTAGAAATGGCAATACAGTACATTATTAGCTTTTGCCGTCGGTTCTGTCCGATTTGATGTCTGGACAACAAATCTTTCACCATATATATCGACCCATCACCTTGTTGAACCATGATCCCAATATCATCTCTTTTGATTTCAATTCTGACTCCGTTTTGAATCAATTATAATCCCGATCTAGATTCTATTTGTTTTCAAAATATACATAACACACCTGCGGCTCCGACCCCATGGACACACAATAAATTATTATTTCATCTTATATATTGATGATTTCGAGGTTTTCGATAAACTCCTAATAACTGTTTTCATTCTTTATTTTAAATTGTTTAAGACTACTCTACAGATTGACACCAAAATCTAATTAGATCTTTTCACCGAACACTTACATCGATTGCTGTGTTGCATTGAAAATCGATTGATTTGTTTTAGACATACCGTTACAGAAAAAAAAATTTTCAAGTGTTACCTTACATTGTTTTAAACCACTCTATCTATACATTCCAAAATCTAACAGCTCTTGTCTTTATAAAACAATGTGAATCGTTATAAACTGTATCAAAATATGTCGGTTCGTTCGAGATACATGGTTAATGAAAGATAAAAAAGGTTTTTTTTTAATAATAACTTCTAAAATTATTAATGAATCAACATTCGGTACTCAGTTATCTTTTTGCTCCAGAAACTACGTCGCATGCCCAAAGTAAATCGAAATTGAACAGAAGTTCGAAAGATATTATAGTTGCAATTAAAAACAAGCGTTTTTCTTTAACTAATTTAGAATTTTTGAACTTGAAGAGCTCAAAACGTGTTATAAATATGTTTTTGAGTCTAGAAACTTAAAAGCATTACAATTTACTGCTATATATGTATATTTGAATGATCTGAGCTAGAAAATAGCAAGAAATTTGGGATGGCTTGCAGAGTCAACCGTCTTTAAAATTTTGAAGCTCGAATAGCTACAAACTTATAGACATTTATATATTTCAATTCTAAAAGCTCAAAAACATCATAGCAGAAAATTTTAGGCATGATCTGAAGGGTCAACCCTTTTTAGATTTCTTTGTAACCTCCTTACTTTGGAATGCTTATTTCCAAAGTCAGAAAAGGTATTTAGATTTGGAATTCAAAATATAAAAATATTCAAAACGTGTATTTAAAGTTGTCTTAACAGTGCATATATATATAGAATCAAATATTCGTTTTGTTCCAGTATACTAAGGTTATTAATTTTATTAAGACTTATAAAATAGATTGATTTTAAATCTACGAGAATGTAATTTTTGCATGCTATGAATCCAAATACTTTTAGACTTTACTGCTGTAGTAATTGAATACATGAATAAAATCAATTCTTTTGTACTAGATAAATGATCAATTTTGTGGACCGTTCATTACCGCCCATATAACCCTTGACGCTGCGACCGAAGCTTCGTGTGCTTTTATAATTTTTCCCATTCTACAATATTCTAGACTTGACAGAACGTATATTTTCATATTGACGTATTTGAAATGTAAACTTGTAGTATATTATTTTCCGTTAGTTTCAGCCATTGTATATCTATTGATGGGCATAAGGCTCTTTATAGATTACAATGATGTCTGACATGAGAAGTTCTTTTTATCGGCGATTATAGGTTTTAGGGCGATGTAGAATACCTATTGGCACTTCATATTGCTAACTTTGTTAGCTATGTAGAAGCAGATGGGTTTTTCCCCTGAATACTCCTGGTGAAAAAACTGATTTCCTCCTTTTTGTACATAAAAACTTTCGTGGTATCCGGCGCGTAAGAACTGCTAATCGGGTGATATACGAACTTTTTACCGATGGTTTTTAGCGGTACCGCTGATTTGTGCACAGGCGCGTCCCCGCCGCTAATAGTGCCGTTTGCGGTGCGTTTCATTTCACGCAGCCGCGCCGGTGTGTGTTTTATGGCGACGCCACCAATAAACGCCAATGTATAAAGGGGCTTGTAGATCCAAACCATCATTTTCTTCGTCGTCTATATGCCGAAGTCGTTGGCATGCTTTCGCTTGTCTTGCGTTACCCTAATAGCGACGTCTTACACGAAAGAAGAACTCCTCTTCGGATTGCGTCGATGATGCACACAGACGCAAACACGCCCCACACCACCTCTGGCTTGTTAACAGGCGACGAATCTTCTAAGTTCGCCGTATCAGACCTATACCTGGGAGCCCCACGTAAATCTAACAACGATTGCCTCTAAAACGTAGACCTGGGATTTATAGACATAGGCGCAGAAAAGCTTTATTTGTCACTAACATAATGTATTACTACAGTTTTATGTTACACATTTAAACTTATGACTGAACTTATACCAATCAGTATAATTGCACAAATATGTATAAGTATGCTATACCAAAGAGGGGCTTGACCAGCATGATACTGCAACGGTATACAGTAGCCCTGGTTTTCAGTCAGTTGCTTGGTTGTCGAAATAAAAAAATATAATAAAGATAGTAATCATATGAATATACATAAGACATGATCGTCTATAATCTTTATGTATGTAAATTTGTACGTCTGTTATATATATATTTACTCTTGCCGCGGTAAAAGACGATAATAACGCAGAGAAACCCCTAGAATATTTCTTCTTATCGCACGTTAAATAACTTCTAACCTACCAATGGTTGTATTTAACTAGAGTTTATTAATGTTTTACATTAAATTCTTGCTTATTATTTAAACTGACTAATTAATTGAGTTTTATATTAGGAGCATGTAACTTATGTTTGTGTACTGATAAGCAGATTATGTAAATTGTGCATAATTATCATAGTTAACTACATTAAATTAATTATAAAATAGTGTATCTTAACAGGCGGCAAATTAAATCAAACAGAATTATTATTCATTGTATCACAAATCACTCTGTCAGCTTTTCAATTTCTTGTATCTGTTTTCATATAATAATGCCTTCTATTGTGACTATAACAGTGTGTACGTATAACATATTTCTATATCATTCCCATAGACTCCTAAATACATCCGAATCTAATCGCAGTTACGTTCTTAATCTCGCCCAGTTTTGGTCTTGAACTCAATTCTGACACCGATTTCAATTCTGATATCACTATCAGTTCCGATTTAGAGTTCGATAAAATAAAGAGGTAACATTAAAACTCGATTAAATATTAATTAAATGCAAACCCGTTCACTTTTGAGATTTTTCATGTCTATCTCTATTTTATTTATTAAAAATATGATGACGTCACCTATTTTCGCCAAGTCTAAAGCTTAAGTAAATTTACTAAAAAATTTCCTAAAATCACTAATTTTCTTAATTTTCCTAAAGCTTTTTAAAGCTACACAGAACCAACTTTAATCAGGATAAAGTCACCTACGTTCTACTTCAGAGTTCAAGCTACCCTCTGCATCAAATTTGACTTAATAATTTAGCATCTGATATGCAATACCATTCTTTAGACAATATACTATAAATAGGGTATACTTTACTGCTATATTAGTAAGTTAATAAACATAAGTTTCATTTGAATTGTATTGTTATTTCACCGTGCCGAGAATCATTAAAAACTCGGCATTTATAGCTTTGTTATTTGTTTCAATATATAAGGGATGGTTTATTATATGAAATGTCACCTGACCCAGCAGATGTGGTTCTAACCTTCTTATGGTGTTTTGCCCGTCACACTCCATTGTCAGTCATATTTTGATTCTTACCCCACCCGATACTCGTATTCGACCCCAATCCCATTCCCAATTTTGGCCCTGGTCCCGCTTTTCATTCTGATCCTGATCTCGTTCTCGATTCTATTCCTTATCCTGTTTTAATTCCGTTTCCTCTCTGAATTACAATTCTGATTTAAACGAACTGTAGGCTTGATTTTTAACCGACTTCAATGAAGGTATATTGTCTCTATGTATTTTCCTTAAATGTTATAAAACGTATAGTATGTTTGAATTCCTTTTCGTTGTTAAAAGTTTTGCTTATAGTAGTTATCATTTCGCGTCGTTGAGTTGTTAAGATTAGTATTAGATGTAGCCACAGCATTCCTTGCTGTGGCTACCATCTAAGTATACTTAGTCTTAACAATTTATTATTCTTATATAAACTAAATTATTCTTATATAAAAGTACATAAATTATAATTTATGTACTTTATATAAGAATAATCTAGTGGTTGCACACCAACTAAAATGGATAGACCCTGGAGGACTGCCAGTGGATAATAAGCTCGGGATAGGAACTGCTCTTCCACTTGCTCCACAAAAGTAAAGAAGGTGCCTGACCGATTTTATTAACCACGGCCTAATCCATATGTAAATAGCTAATAGAATCATAAAGTTATTATATAATTACTCAGTAAGTGAAAATGTGTAAAACTAGATTTTTCGAAAAATAAAAAATTGCTTTCAAATACCCATTTCAATATTTTTCAGTGACTTCAACTATAACTAATCAGTTGTTTTTGTAATCGGTTTGCTAAAGATAAATCAGACAGAGTCGTGTCTCTTCTCATTATTTAACGTTCCATATTCACGTTTATTTATCATGTTCTTTTGCCTTGCTCGAGTAAGAACTGACTCCAAAAGCAATTCATTCGTTGCTTTGAAGTTTTTTACAAAAATATTTAATGAGGTTTTCGAAAACAGTTTTTTGTGTTTTGAGAAAATGTATTATCTGTAATTCGAACAAGGTATTGATTTTAACCCGACGCGTTTTCACTCATTCCTGGTCCGTTCTGTCTCTCCTTTTCGATTCTACACTACCCGTCTAATTGTACCTCATTGTTTTGTGTAAGTTAAGAGGTTCGTAATGAATTTATATTTAATATTGCATTTTGGTAATCAATATTTTGTTAATCTGTTTTATGACTGTTGAGAGACGGAGCTCTTAGAAAATTAAATATTTGTGTTTTATGTATTTTGGATGAGAATTAAAAAAACATTAAAAAATGATTTCGTTGCAAAATTACTATTTGATTACTTAAATTAGATCCGACAAATCCTATCGGAGTGAAAACTATCCCATCTCTCTCAAGTTGGACTAAGTTGCACACACTGTGCAAAATTTCATTTAGATTGGTTAAGTAGTTTGGGAATTTATCGTGATGTCGTGATAGACATGATATTTGTATAGTTATCGTGACTTGAAATATATATATTACTACCAGACCAAATTATAACAAACCTATAAATTGGAAAACCGCGTACATTGAATAACCAATTTTGAGTCAAGTACAATAACAGATGTTTAAAACAGATACAAGTGTATTATATATTAATATTATTAAGAATTTATATATTATGTATGCCTTATATAATATTTTAGATAATCTAATAAAAAATTATAATTGTATTAACAATAATTATTGAAATATTTCTAGAATCCCTAATTTTATATATCTACATAAAATAAATATAGATTACAAAAATGAATTAATATAAATTATGCACAGATCGTAAAACACCGATATGGCAGCATGGACTGAACGAGATGCCGAAATCTCAAAAGGTTTTTGGTTTATTACGGAACCACCTGTATTAGTTTATTAAGGTTTTCCTTCGCACCTTTATTCTCGTACCTACCAAAACCTAAAGGTATCCGTCCAATCTGACGATCCGCAATCAAGGGGCGAGTTTATAAGTGCTGTTTGCTTCGGTCAGTGCAAATATTTGGTTGGGACCTAACCTTTGAATGTAATCTTAGAAATAATTATAACACATATCCTCGCTGCTGCGAATTTGTCGTCGCTTGAACTGAGTCTAAATGCATACGAATAGCCCGCTCTGGTTTGTTTGTAAGCGTTTGTCTCCGACTTTGTCCACATATTCGTACTATTGCATTATACTACTGAATTCACTTAATGAAAACCTAAAATATTCCCGAGTAAACATGCTGTTAATATTTACCCGGTTTCAACTGCATATCTGTACTACTACACCGGACCTAAAATCTTTCACGTATAGAAAGCTACACTATTTCCAAGTATAGCTTATATTTAATTTTGATACGTCAAAATCTTAGCGTGTTCAACAGCAAAATATACCTTAAAAGCGAGAGAGAATCGGTTTTCGGAACCGTGACCGAAATAGAAACTGAACCGAGGTCAAACTGGAATGTTCGAATAAAGACGGATTAGTATCAAGAGCGTGGTCGGATTAGAGTTGATAGACGGTGATCGATAGCATTATCGTTCAATATAACAAAACAAGGACTATATTTTGTACAAGGACGAAGCTCGGGTGAAAAGCTAGTAATATATAAAGATATATATTATAAATAAATTATAATTATCAAGCTGCGAAATATAAATAATTAAGCAATATATTAACCATATTATATTTAACAGCAAAATTAGTACAGCTTGTTCTTGTTCAATATACGTTTAATCAAAATTTAATTTAATACCTGTGCTTTCCTAATTAGTAATGTATTTTATTCGTTTTGAAAATTAACACTTTTATACTAATGTATTTTGTGTGTCCTTAAATTTACCTCTCTGAGATTTTAATATGTACAGGATATCATAATATAGTATAATTATTAATTAAATTTTACTATTTAAAATCAAATGAACCATATTGCAATCGTAAATTTTGTAGGTAATAACAGTCATTCTCATCTAACGTCATACAATTTATGTAATTTAAAACAGACAAATCCAGGCTTATTTAAAGGCTTAGAGTAATGATTATTGAAAATAATCAGAACCTAATCCCCAAACCAGGTGGCGCAACATTCATTGGGAAATTGAAACGCTTTTAAGATTTCGGTGAACCTTCTATGGCAAAGAAGATTACTTTAATTATTTTAAATGAATCCTGTGACAATTTTGAAGCCACAAAACTACCCATAGCTTATTTTCACTCCAAACAGAGTAGTTGTGCATAGTTGGCTCAATTCATTCTATTGATACATCTGATTAATCGGAACATCTCCACTTACCCCATTACATTCAAAACTTTTCTCGCTATGACCGGTACCAGTGTACGTCGCAAGTCTACTTTATTGGCGTACACATGCGCCGCATACAAACGACACATTCCGCCCTTGTTTCGCGAGGACGATATCCGAAAGGAGTACCTAATAAAGGAGCTACTGAAAGTCGATCCAACCCTTCGCTAGGCGTTCGGTAGACGCCGCGCGGATGTTATCGGCGAGTCCGCCGGCCGGACCCCGCAATAAACAAGCCTTAACTCCGAGACGCCGCGGGAATGGAGAGCTGCGTTACGCTGATAACAAGCTGGTAGGTTAATACACTTAAATTTAATTGCGTGCTTGTGCATCAAAGAAGAAACGCTCGTGTTTCTTGTACACTCCGATGGGATGCCTCAAAGGTTTCTGAAGTTTTGACGTTATCTAAATTCGTTGAGTTAGACGATGGAGCTTGGAAAATATAAACACTTTACAAGACTTAGATGATTGGTTGCGTGTACAAACGTAGCTCTACCATCTCTTTGATCACATGAAGTTATACCTTTGCTGTGCATTCCTCCAATGAGTGCGAGTTCTGGCGATCCGTTCTTTCTGTTACCCCATTCTCCCATATAACTTCATTTCTATCGCCCCACTTTCCCTCCATCAAATCCCATTCCTATCTATAAGATCGGCAACGCAATGATGATTCCTCTGAGTTGGGAGCGTGCATGGACAGCGTTGACAATTCACTTCAGTGGCTGCCACTGTTCTGAAAATTGCAGAAAAAAAAAAATTAACAGAGGTTTAAGAAATGATTGTGATGTAAATTAATAAAATTATTTTAGTATTTTGATTAATATGCACATACGAATAACAACCCAAATAGACTACAAATGGAATTGTTGTTTACATTTTATGATCAAAATAATTATTATGTACATTCGCATATAAGACATTATCTACATAAATAATTTGACACATTATAAAAATGTATAATAAATATCCTGATAAACATAATCATTTGCTACCATATTTTGCCTGTTATGTGGTTCGATAAACAACTTGTCGACATTTGTGTGAACATGTGTAAGTGTAATTTGACAGCTCAGCAGAGCTTTTCGGCTTCGAACTGCTTTTTGGTGATGAAGCACCATGCAGGACGAATTATTTATGGTGGATTTCAGAATTCAAGCACGGTCGTGTGAAATTTCTATAACAAATTTCGTACGATCGGGCCGTCCACCGCTGTGAACAACAAAACTTGAATAAAGCGAATGAAATAATTACTGTTGCTTGAGAACTACCGTGAATAGTGATTGATACTTCAACTTTTGTTTGCCGGTAGTTATTGACGAATTCCCTAAAAATAGTAGAAATTATGAGCATACTGCATAAGTCCCGACCTGGCCTCAGGACTTTTGTTCTGCAAAATTAAGAAATATTATATGGTCAATAAATTTTCATCGCAAGAGGTTGTCAGAAGAGTAACTATTATTAATAACGTGTTTTCGAAGTAACCAGGAGAAGTGGTATAAATATTTTCAAAATTATTTATCTGTATAAAAAAGGCATTTTTATAACGGAGAATATTTTGAGAAGCAATAAATTCATTTTTGACCATTCATAGTAATTTTATTCAATTAACCAGAAATTTCAGTACGCCATTTACATATGTCGTTCTATGACGCATATTTGTGATTTTCTGTGAACTCTACATTTCATCTGAGGTACCTCAGTACTCATTCAAAAGATACTAGCTAATATTAAACGATCACATTTCATATAGAAAGTATGTAATCAACAATGCAGACTACTATTTATATAGTGTCACTCATGTTGTTACATTGATGTTAGTAGAGCTCATCAATAGTCGAACTTATATTTTTTTATTAAATTTAAACAGAACGTAGCTCTAACTTCCAGGCGAATAACATAACGTTCTCAATAGGTACAAACTAATCGTATCTCAACGGTCACACAAATTTAGGTGTCGCAAAGTTTCAACAAAAAGTTTTAAAGTTATAATTTAATGACTTAAAACTTGTATCGCGTTAAAACTGTAACTTATATTAGCAATGACATAATATCAAAAATGGCAGCATCGAAGTAGGACAGTTTTAATACGTAGAGATATTTAGGAAATATAGAGCTTTGTAGATCATTAACCTTTAATATACCCAACATACCACCCTACCTTTTAATATACTGAGTGGCTGGATGATTGTTACCGATTGTAATGGATTCATTTCATGTGTATGAGTTGAATGTCGTATTGTTAGTAAAAGGTCAGAAGATTGTGTTCGTCTGAGTCATGTAGTCAAACAGAACAAGGATCGTTGGTATGAATTTTATGAAATGAATTTATGAAATTTGTAGTAGACAGTAGAAATTGTTTGGATAATGGAAACCTTGTGAAAAAGAAGCGTGAAGTCTTATTAATCAATGTCAGTATGTTAGCTTTATTTCTGATTCTAAGATTTAAAGCCATGGCAAATTCTTTCAACAAAGGTCCTATGGACTCAAAATAAGTGTGTTTATGATATGTGAAAGCTACAATAACTATTAGTCAATTCAGTTTAAGTTTTTATTTTACCTAAGCATAAAAGTTCTCATTTCAAGCGAATCTAAAAAAGATGAAAAATATTCGCAATTTTCTCAACAACCTCTCCACCAATCTTAATGAAACCTCATTCTTTACAATGAGATTAGAAGTCTTGATATAAAGAATAACACTTGTTTATTAGATAGTTTTATTATAAACCTTTTACATAGTTCGTAAGTAGGAGACACTTATCAATTGACATTTCATACTACAATATACTATATATAATGTAGTGTTGCCAATATAAAAGTACTAATTATTATCAACACGCCTCCTTACTTTTATATTGCAATCAATAGATAACACAAGTAATTTAAATTTTCAAATTAGCTTAAAGAACAGGTTCAAGTAACTTAACAGTTTTATATAGATCAACTTACACTAATATAATATTCTTTAATTTTTAATGTTTAAGAATTTTCTGAATTTAAGAAATTTAACACTTCCCAAAGCTTTAGTTAATATATCTGCAACATTATTTTCAGACTCTATTTTAAGAACTTCAATAAACTTTTCTTTGACATTTTCATGAATATAATGATAATGCACCTCAATGTGCTTAGAGTTCTTAGTAAAATTTCCATAATTAGCAATGGCTACAGCGCCTGAATTATCTTCATACATTTTTACTGGTTTACAAATTTTAGTAAATACATCATTAATTAGGTTTATTAAGAAATTGATTTCCGTTACTGCTTCAGACAGGGCAATATATTCTGCAAAGGTGGACGATTTGGTTACACAATTTTGTTTTTAGATTTCCACAAGATAACATTCCCATACAATCTAATGACATATCCGGTAGATTTTCGGTCTAAAACATCTCCTGCCCAATCAGAATCAACATAGCAGTCTAATACATCAGTATTGTAATTTTTATAATATTTTAGTTTTAATGACTTAGTCAAAAACAAATATTTTAACACCCTAAGAGCATATTTATAATGTGTCTCATTACAACAGTTTTGAAAACGACTTAAATAATTTACAGAAAAGGAAATATCCAGTCTAGTACCAGAACTAATATATAGCAATGCTCCTATCAAATTTCTATACTTGATGTCTTCATTTAACTCACATTTTTCTAATTTTAAATTTATTTCCATAGGTGTTTTGTATAATTTAGTATTTTCAATATTATAGCGTTTTGCTAAAGACTCAATGTAACGTTCCTGACTCAAAGATAAAATATTGTTTTTTTCATAGTTATACTCAATGTCTATACCAATATAATTTTTCACTCTACCTAAATTTTTCATTTTAAATCTATCAGATAAATTGTTTTTAATATTGTTAATTACATTTTGGTCTCTGCAGCAAATTAACAAATCATCAACAAATAATAAAATGTAAACAGTTAAATCTTTCTCTTTTTTGAAATATAAACAGTAATCATATTTGCACCTTTGAAACTCTAGTTCAGTCAAAAATTGTTGAAACATTCATACCATGCGCGTGGGCTCTCTTTAGGCCATACAATGATTTATTTAGCTTATAAACTTTATCAGAGCTATCTTCATAACCTATTGGCTGCTTTACATAGACTTCAGACAAAACTTTACCATTTAAAAATGCGGTCTCTACATCCATTTGATGGTTTCCATTGAATTTTGACAACAATATGACAATAAAAGCTTTAAGGTCGGCATTTTGCTACAGGGAGAATAAGTATCATCTACACAATCAATTTGTTAAGAAACCCTAACTACTAATCTGGCTTTATATTCACTTTCACTCTTCTTTTTGTATACCCATTTCACATCAATCACTTTTGTCCTTGGTTGGCTTGTCAACGAGTGTCCATGTTTTGTTTTCCACTAAGCTGTTCATTTCTCGATCCATGGCTGCCTTCCATTCATTTGCATCATCACAGTTCATCGCCTCCTGGAAGTTTTCTGGGCTCATAGCATCGCAGTAGTTTACACTGATACAATAATAGCCGAACTCATCAGCAAATCGCGTTGGAGGTTTAACTTGTCTTTTTGATTTCTTTTTATCCATGTCTTCATCAATTTCTATATCATTATTACTGTTTAGTTTATCTGTATCATTTCTTCCCACAGATTCTGAAATATCCTTGTTAATTTTTTCCTCTTCCAAATTGTCATCTCTCTCATCTTGAAATCCACACATTGTCACGTCTTCTTCTACAATATCACAATGTCTAACTACTATTACTCTGTTGTTGATTAATACTCTATATCCAGTGTCTGTATATCCTAGTAAAATTCCAGTTTCTGCTTTCTTGTCCCATTTAGATTTCCTTCTCTCTTCTGGTATTCGTACAAAGACTCTACTGCCATACATTTTCAAATACTTTACTGTAGGCTTCCTTTTGAAAAATATTTCATATGGACTTTTCCTTTCAACAGTATTAGTCAAGGTTCTATTTTTGAGGTATGCAGCTGTTTTGATTATTTCCGGCCAATACCTTTCAACTTTTGCTTCTGATAATAAACATCTTGCCATATCCATTAAAGACCGGTTATACCTCTCTGCAGTTCCATTTAGTTCGTGAACATATGCTGGACAAGGTTTTATTATGATTCTCTTGCAAACTGAAAACTCTTGAGTTTATATACCAGTGCCATTGTCACAATATAATTCTTTTATCGTCTTATCAGTGAGATTTTGTACTTCATTGACATATTGCACTAAGCAATCATATACTTCATCTTTTGTCCTGATACAATACACTTTAACCAGTTTGCTGTGGTCATCTATAAAACTTAAAAGTATTTCTCGCCATGGTCTCCTACTGTTTGATGAGGACCATTCAAATCTGTATGAACTATTTGTAGTATATCATCTGCCTTTCTTCTGCTATTATTAAAAGGTGTTATGCATTTTATTTTCTATACATGTCGCACACTTAAAATATTCCCGTTCAATCTCTTTAGGCAATCCTTCCAATATTTCATTTCTGCACATAATTTCTAAATTATGGAAGTTTAGATGTCCCAATGTACGGTGTAATTTCTCTTTCAGTCATTTTACTTTTACTTAAATTTGCTTCCAGGTTATTTTCATTCACATAACTTCTCATTTTATATAATCTTTCAACTTTAATTGCAAACCCTATCATCTTTCTGTATGGATTATATATTTTTGCCAATCTCCTTTGACACAATTGTGTTTTGTCTGTGATTCTTGAGTAGCTTAATAAGTTTGCTTTCATTTCTTTAACATAGAATACATTTGTCAACATCACTTCTGATTTTCTCCATAAACTAGAAAATTTGCCTTTATATTACCAACCTTTCTAGCTTCTAGTATTCTTCCATCACCAATTTTGACTTTCACAGGTTTCTTTAATGTCTCACAAGATTCAAAGTATTCATCTGTGTTAATGATATGGTCCGTACAGCCACTGTCAAAGCCATTCTATTTCTCTCTTTTTGTCTTGTCTTTTCATTTGTTGTAGTATTATTTACAATAGTTGTATGAAAACTATTTCCATATTGCTCATAATGATCAGTCCTGGGTCGCTCATTATTATGATTTCCTCGTCCACGAAAGTTTCTTGTATTATATGTATCTCGTCCTCTACTGACAGAATATCCACGTCCTCTACTTCCAAAATATCCGCGACCTCGACCTCTTTGTGTGTGTACAGTACGGGTACGACAGTCTTTTGAAAATGACCAGGTTTACCACAATTATAACATTTTGTGTGTGATGTCTTGGTTTCCGCTCGAAAAGCATTAGAGCTGTCATGTGATGTCTCATTTGATTCTTCTTCAGCCTTTTCAATTTTATTTTGCTTTTCAAATAATCTACTGTTCTGTCCTTTTCTGGCAGCACGTCAATCAAGTCTCCGATATGACTATAATTTTGCGGCAAAGATTTGAGCATATAATTCAGTTTTTCTTGCTCTGTTATTACCGCCCGGCTTGTTTCAATTCGTTCACACACTTTTCAAAATCGTCGAAGAACAAAGACACTTCTGCGTAGTTTTCAGTTTGACATTTTGAGGGTCGGCATACAATTTGCAAAGCCGTCGACTTTTTAAATACATTTCATCAAACTTTTGAATGATTTCTAGGCCGTCTCTAATTCACTTATGTATTCCAATTGTCTGTTCGTTATTGCGCTGTAAATATAGTAGCCTGAATATCACGATCATCCCGTATGGCGTCGTCGGCACGTGTTTTAGCTCGCATTATTACATCTTACACTTTTGAATTGTAAGAACTTGAGAATACGTATTTTCCAATTGCTGTAGTCTGAACCATCGAAGATCGGAATGTTAATATCACTGTTTTTCGCCATTTTCATGTAGATAGTTCTTTTGATATTTTACTTGTTTCTACACAAAAATCATTGTTTTCACTTTTGTCCTTTTAACCACGCTCTGCTACCATCTTGATATAAAGAATAACACTTGTTTATTAGATAGTTTTATTATAAACCTTTACATAGTTCGTAAGTAGGAGACACTTATCAATTGACATTTCATACTACAATATACTATATATAATGTAGTGTTGCCAATATAAAAGTACTAATTATTATCAACAAG
>BGZK01001839.1:0-101998 GCA_005406025.1 Eumeta japonica
TTCCATTACGTAAATTTAATCTATAAATTTGTTTTGTCATTATATTTTTATTCAAACTTTTCAGATGGCCAAACCAGTAACCAGACCAACAAAGCTTTTTCAACTGTAATCAACAAATTCTCTCTCAATCTACACCATTTGTCAACATCACTATTCCTATTTGTCACTATTTGAAAGAAACTCGAAACAACCTACGCAGAGATAGAATCTTCACTACATTGATTCTACTTTTATGTTAATTCTGTCACATCAAACTTTGTTTTCTGTACATAAGCGTAAGGACTAAAACTCTTTTACATATATCTTACTGCGTTTGTCGCGAGACATTATTAAGATTGCAAGACACCAAGCAAAGCTTCATTCAAATTGTTTTCCGCATTTAATCTCCTTTCAGTACCTGTATTGTTTATACCGTTATAAGGGAACAAACTAACCAAGTTAACCAAACTCTCTCATTTGTTTAAGAGTGTTACCCAGTGCATCTACATATATCATATTAACTCATGCTTTTTCTTCTTCCAAACAGGATGACATTAGTTTTACTGACATTTATATTTGCATACTTCTTTTATTATTTCATTATTGTTAATATTTCTTGCAACTCGCACGCCGAAGCGCATTACTTGGTCCTCGGCGTATAGGTGGTATTTGACAGACAGCTAATTAATTCTAAGTCTTCACTCATGCTCTATTGAATTAAAGACAACTGTCTATGAATAAGCTAAATCGCCACGGTGGCGTTGCACATCCCTCGAATCTCATTTACCATAAAATAACTTTAAAATGATTTCCTGTTTTAGATATTTCTTGTGCCAAAGTTATAATAATCAACGACAGTAAGTGATAAGCATTTTATTAAATATGTGTACAAATCAACGCACGTCTTCAAAATCCACACGTGTTGCCTATTATGGTTTAATATTTTACAAAAAAATAATGTAATAATGACAATCACATAATTAAATTCCATATAATACTTCTATAAAATTGAAGGAGCGGGCTAAATTTTTATACATATTTATATGTGTATATGTATACGTATATTAGGCTGATTCATTTTGAACGATGATTTTTTTTCGATCCCACAGTACAATAATTTCTTTTTGCCATATATTGATAAAATAGCTAGTTTTGTGTCTTGGACTTAAAAAGGATTTAATAAATTAAAATTAAGAGCTCGGGTTTGTAACAGGATTTTTTTAGTATATATTTTGCTGCGGGAGCGAAAAAAAATTATCGTTCAAAATGAATCATCCTAATACCGTATGGAGTCGATTATGCGTCTTTCCGCAAATATTCATAACCTTTTCTTTTTCTCTTTTAGAACATTTTTTGTCAAAGAAACCCTAGTCATTGAAGTAGCCGTTTCTGAGAGTAAAGTATCGTTTACTCAATAATTTGCCTTGTTTGTATAGAGGTGGATGGAATACATGTGGAAAATTAGAGTCTAATGTAATAATACCTTCAGCGTGGGTCCAAGCAGGGTTTTGTCTTTATTAACTTATGTTAATTATTAATATTAATTATTAAATAATTAAGCATATTTTCAGTGATATATTTTTGTTGTAGTTACTTTGGCAAAGTTGTTCTAAAAAAGGAGGATATTATGAATATTTGCGGAAAGATCAATTATTGATCATTAAAAAAGAGAAGATGTACAGTCCTACGTTCAAAAACAGCCGCAGTGAATACTAAAACAGGCAGTTTAGCAATTTTTGCATTAATTTTAGTTTCGTTGTACTTTTCGTTATGACGTTGAAGTGTTGTGTTAAAAAATGCATAAAAAAACATGTAAAAAGCTATGAAAAAGATGGCGTTTCTTATTTTCGATAAGAATAATTTAATTTATTTAAAATAGGTGTTCAACCGTATACTATAATGAGTATTCGATGCGTATTTTGTATTTGTTCTTTTTAAGTAGCATCAAAAATCGAGATATAAACCGACTTAAAGTAAACAGACCTTAGTAACACCGGTCTCGTATTTCTTGTGTCGTCTCATTATTCAGTTGCTGAAGAATAGCGAGTCTGTTCGTGTACTAATGGAATCACCTTTTTAATTTTTATTTATTCTTTGTTTTATATTTATATAAATTTTAAAATTACCGCTAAAGGGAAATCACGCAATACATTAAACATTTTCCAAAAAAAATACTTGAATATTGTGAAAAAAAAGTTTTTGATATTTAAATTCACTTTTAGCAAAATATAATTAAGTATTATGTTTATCAAAAATATGTTAATTTTTAATTAATAGTCATCTTATTTTATTATGTAAATAATAAGAAAATTTTATATTACTATACTCTATACATTAGAAATTATCAATTTCTTTCATGTATATTTTTACCGACATTATGAAATTTAAAGGTAAATATTATTTTTAATTATTATTACTATATTAGGTGATTACTACATTAAGCTTTATTATGAAAAAGTACTATGATTTTTTTATACATTCAACCAAAAAAAAATAATAATAAAGATTTAAAATAATATTAAACCACTCTACTGCTGTCTTGTTCTAGAGTAGCACATGCAAATTGTAAAAAAATGGGACTTATTATCGTCCAATACCAAAATGATCGTTACTTATTCTTTTTTAATTTAAAAATGAACTTCATATTATGACATTTCGATTGAAATGTCAGATGATAAATAATGTTTCTTTCCTTCTTTTTCTTCGGCATTGCAAAATGATATTGTAAAATGTGAGATAGAGACAAAATGTACACTTTAAGCCATTTTTGGCTGTCGATATAGCATACGACTTTGCATCTTCTCCCCATTTTATACATCTGTGGTAAAGATGTATGATCGTTACCATCCTGTATATGTATTTAAAAGTTAAATACATATACAGTATATTTTAAATGCATATTTGTATTTAAAAGTATTTTCTTATTTATTGCTCATAAAAAGATCTTTAATTTATAATAATAATTACAAATTTACAATACAAAGCACGTGCAGAACATACTTGATGTGATTATTGGTAAGCTTTATATCAATATCTTATGTGTTCCTGTGCTACAAACACTAGCACTTCATAATAATTGAAAAATTGCATTACGACAAGGTATATCGTTCAACGCTTACACAATAGGTTATATGATAGCTTTTGCTTAGAGGGGAAAAATGATCATGGAAATTCAATATATCTGCTGACTAATTCTTATCGAATATAACTACCGACTATTTATATAGATAAATTATGAGTATATCTTAACAAAATCAGTACAAGACTATTCGACGAAATACGTTGTCACCTCTTTATTACATGTGCTTGTACTTGCTTAACCAAGAACGCATAACACTAACATTTTACATCGCTAATATAAATACATAATACAGGTTCTTTGATTTTTCAATGCTTTATCTTACATTATAATTTTAGTTTGAGAACCAGCTTGTACTTTTCGATATATACTGTACATTGTCCTTCACGAATTTCAGAAGGAAGAGATGAATATTTTGTTTATTGAAGCCAAGGAAAAGTACAGATAGATAACTTATGCGATTAGGTATTTGCTTTACTACTGTAAGGTTTAAACTTCACCATACAAAATTTACGTTGTTGTTTACATCGCACCATGTAGCTAGTATATGCATGTAAATCAGATGAACAGTAACATTCATCATTACAAAACAGTAACACAATTTTTAGAAGTTTGTATTTAATATAAATTTTATTTCATTAAATTTATATAATTTTTGATTTTTAATTTTTTTAACATTCAACTAAATAATTATTGTAACTTGATATTAACAGTTATAGAAAAATATTAATTAATGAACATTATTTAAAGAAACAATGCAATTCATTTTCATCCACTCTCCAGTCCAAAATAATAGTCTTTAATCACTTTTATAAATTAAACAATCAGAATTATTATTAAAAAAAGACTAAACAAAATAAATGGTGTCCAATTATCTCCAGCGGGGCGGGGACGAAAAACTCTGTACGAATTTTAATAATTGATAGCAATTGCAAATTTTATAAGTTGTTATGAATTTTATTGGAAATGTCTTTTATAATTATTGACGATCTTTTAAGCGTAGAGTAGTACACAATCGCTATGACTCTTACTTACAATTTATGTAAAGTTCTAATAAGAGTAATTCGATTTTTATAACTAATGCTATCAAATATTAAACAGAGAAAATAAAAATCATGCGTTTTCGACTGCAACTACCTTGACACTACGCCTTCGTTTTTGAACTTAAATATTCAAATAATTGTAAGTTGTACACTAACTGAATAGAAAAAAAATATTTTTATTGCCTTAGATCTACTGACAGGCGTTTTTCTTTAATAATCTTATTCTCTTAAAAAAATGTTTAAAGCTCTTTCAATTTATATTTTTATAACAATTTCAAAGTAATGCTTTTGCTTATATTGCTTAATTTTTTACAGCATTTTCGAGGAGTAGAGGAGCATGTGAGCCACTTAAGTACAAATGATCATCACCGCCCACGGACACTTGCAGCTCCATAGGTATCAACCATGCGTTATCGGCCTTTTGAGTAGGAGTACAATATTGGGAGGAAGATGAAATGGGGCGAAGAAGGAAGAATGGACTACCGGAATTGTCACTCACTAAATGAAACATAAAAGCGGAAGCTGACATTTCATGTCTTATTCCGTGCGACACGCTCTCTTATCTCATCATTTGAATCGGCCCACTTTCATGCTGTAGTCTAACTGACCATAGCATGGTTGTAACACGATTTTATAATTTGTGAAAATTTGTATATCTTATTTCTGAATTAACATATTCACCATAACTATTTAAACATTACTATTCGAACAATGAAATTGTTTTGAAGAATATGAGTGAGCTGTATTTTCGACTATAAATGTTTTGGCCTTAGTGTTTAAACTGCGCGAGCGCGATGAGGTAGGTGGTGCACAGAGTCAGCAGGCCGACGGGCAGGCGCGCGCGTCCACCGGAATGAGGCGCCAGATGCGCAGCGCGAACGGCCGGAGTTTAACAAATCGTAAAAACTTCTTAATATTAGCCGCTTCCGTGACATCTAAAAAGAGTATTTCGTTAAGTCGATAGAAGGTGGGTAATACAGGATGGAATCTATCATGTATCTTTTCGCAAATATTTATAATCTTCTTCTTTTTAGAATAACTTGGCCAAAGTAACTATAGCAAAAATATATCATTGAAAATATGAATATAGATATAATAAAATAATATAGACAAAACTCTACTAAATGCTCGGCTAGCCTGAAGCGTGAACGCCGCACGTTGCCGCGTGCGCCGCTAGTCATTTATCTACAAATGACTCTTTTCAGTTATGTAAAGATAACTGAAGGTATTATTAAATTTGTCTTTGATTTTTCATAAGTGTTCAACTCACCTCTAAAAAAACAAGGCAAACTAAGACAAATTATTGTGTAAACGATACACAGCACGCAAAATTACTTGAGGATTCACAGGTCTGTCAGGATAAATTTCACTATGAAGTCTTAAAGTCACAACAATGTCACCTCTGCAAATTCCCCAAAAATAAACCATGTTTACATATTCAATAGCAGTGTGATTAAACACTTCAATATTAATCACATACAATCTTAGTTTTAAAAACGTCAATATCGTAAACGTAATATTTATACCAAAAAAATACCTACTTATCGCTGAACTTCGTGTAGTTCAAGAACTAGCACGAGCCAGACGAGTCCACCGCGCACGTCTGCCTCACGCAATTGTCTGCGTCTCAGAGTAGGCGGTTGCGGCCGCAACGTACATCTGGGGGACAGAGGGCGGGAGGTGCGGCATCACGCACGTATTTTTTTTCACAGGGTCGTCGCAATACATTTTTTATGTACACATTCTAAGCTGTTTTTCTCAGAAACAGTTATTTCAATGACAATGGTTTCTTTGGAAAAGTTGTTCTAAAAACAAGGAGATTATGAATATTTGAGAAAAGAGGTATTATCGATTCCAAGCCGTATATAAAAATCTCTTTAATTTATAAGAATTTTAAAACATATAAAGGTTGTTGTTGTTGTTTATCCGCAATCAAAAGAATTTGAATAAAGAGGAAAAAGTAAAGTCTTATGTACTAATTTTCTTACCTCGACAGAAATATAATCGGCTGGTCAAAGTTAATTTAATGTGGTCTACTCGAGACTCGATCATTGCTGCAATCACACCGGGCAAAGTACTCAGAAAAGCAATGTATAGATTTTCAAAGCACGTCGCAATCATCAAGCCCAATAGCTCCTATAAAATCGAATACACACATTAAATCAAACATTTTTCAACAAATGACTAAGATTTCAGCGGGTACTTGTAGATTATAGTATTCGTCATTGTTTTTTAACCCCATTTTATATTTCAAGATTTTTTATTTTTTTGAGATATGAAAGAGCAATAGATGTGTTCATTTTGACACTGTCAATAATTTTACTTTTTTTTAATACATAAGAACGTGTTATTTTAAATTAACCACGGTTAAATCATATATTACATTGTCATCCAATTTAATATTTTTAAGTAGAACGATGTAAGCTTCAAACCACTGTGTTCATCACCGTTATTACCGTTCACTAGTGTCATTATGTGTCAGTGTCAGTTGAGTGCCGCTAATGGGATATCACCAAAAAAGCAATTTCTTGTTGTCTTAAATTCGGCCTTGTTCCGAAGCCTATCTATCCTCTTCACACTCAGGGGTTCAATTATGATAACTATGTAGCCTGTATTGTCGTAACGTAAAAGTTACGTCAGCCAATGGTATGCGCTGTACGCTTGCGTGCGTACGCCACGATGATAAAGGCTACAGAGTTTTAAGTTAGCATAATTAAGCCGTTTTACTTTTGTAAGGTTATCTTCAATGTATCAGTTGCCCAGCTCGTAGAAGGTATTTGGCGCCGTCACGTTTCTTGCGAGCTTAGAAAGACGCTCTACAGCGACACATTATCGATGTAGGCGCAAGTCGCTTACACTCCAGAACTTCACCGTCGTTTACGTAGTGTGCTTCGGAGACAGACGTTAAGCACGGACGATATATTACAATTGTTACAACATTAGGTTGTCGATCCTTTCGAACATTTTTCGAGGTCCCTCAATAGCAATTATAGTGCTAATGGTTAAAGAGACATTACTGCTGCTTCGTCATTTCGTAGTTCGCAGTGCTTACCCTTGGACTATTTGGCCCAAAGATAGATCCTATCTTATCCTCGTTTTAGAGCTAAGGTCGAGGCAGTCTCGGTACTCTAGCACCTAGCGAGAGCTTTATACTTTTTGGGGGTTATCGTCGTCGCAATCGTTCCAATTGTAATACGAATTTATCGTGATTTTATTAGTTAACGAGATTTGGCCCATTCCTTTGTTCATTTGGTTATATAACGAATTTTGCCATATTTTATCTCCCCACCAAAAACAATGTCAACAATGGTCTCGATCCTGATTACACTCTCGATTCCGATCGATTTAGTCTTGCTCTCAATTTTAAACTTGGTCTTTGTTCTCGATCGCGATGTAGTCTCTTTCTGGATTTCGATCACGGTTTTGATCTAGATTCTGATTTAGACCCTGCTCTCGATTCCGATCCCAGCCTTGCTCTCAATTTCAAACTTGGTCTTTATTCTCGATCGCGATGTGGTCTCTTTCTGGATTTCGATCTCGGTTTTGATCTAGATTCTGATTTAGACCCTGCTCTCGATTCCGATCCCAGTTTTGCTCTCGATTTCGAACTTGATCTTATTCTTGATCCCGATGTGTTCACTCTTCGGGTTCCGATCGCGGTTTTGATCTAGATCCTGATTCCGACTATACCTTTGATACTGATTCCCATTTAGATCCCGATTTTATTTCAGTCAAATTATTTTAGAAAAATGCTTGCTTTTATACCCATATACACGGAAGTACTAATGTTGAATTACTTATTATGTAACATGTAACAAACTCATTACCACTCTTGATCCCGATTATGGTTCTGATCGCGATTCCAGTCCCGGACCAATGTTGTTCTCGATTCTCCACGGGAGATTTTTTTACCATTAACCGATTTATAAATGAAAGTTAGGCATATGTTGTATGTTCACACGAACGAACCCGCTGCCAATTGTAATAAAGTTATTACATTTTTGTAACAACGTGTTTACCTTTATGTTTTTTATAATAACGTGTTTCAGAATTATGCAAATCAGACCAGTGGTTCACAAGCTATAAGCCTTACCGCGATTTTTATTCCGACATAATCCATTAAAATTGATCTTAACCAAACCTCAGGCCTTCTCCAACGCCAGGATTTCTCATTGTATACACAATCCTGGCTATGTAATGTATTGATACAATAAAAAAAGAATTAAGTCAATGAAAGTAATTGTTGCACACGAATGAAGTCACTAACAAATAATCAGATAGACAGCCATAAGGACATTGTTTTATATTAGAAGAAGAAGAATCATTAATTAATTAAGTGTTAATAGAAATTCATAATAACGACGATTACGAAAATTGAGACGACGATAATCGTTGGGTGGGTATCGATATACATATGACAAATTTTTGTGTGATTTGGCTTCAAGTTACCGATAGCTAATCTGATTATGTATCTGAAGTTCAAGTATAAATAGTTATAAGGTTCCATCGGAAATTCAGTACGAAATATTTATTATAACTACAGAAGTTAACCTCCACTTTGAATAACGACATATGTTTGCCGCAATTAGAACACCTTTTGTGGAAAATGAACAAATAATAACTTACATTACCGGCAGTATAGTTTGCAATCGCCCTCATGTAAATCCAACTTAGTAATCTTGGAATTGCAAACATCAAATTAATTAACATCTGAAACAAAATAAACCCAATATAACGCCTAATATGTGATAAAATATTCCAATAAGTTAATTTTTACCAAATTCTTTATCAGTTCTTCGGTTGGTTTGAAGCTGTCCAAAAGCCTCCAATATATATTCAAGTAGTTATCCCAGCATCTCTTCCGTATTTCTACCATATGATAACCTGACGAAAGCTGATCTATTTGGTTTGACAAATTGTACATCCGCGACAGCATTAGGAACAATATAACTAGACGAGGAATATGACTGACGTCTGAAATAGTCAAAATCAAGCTTATAACAGCAAGTAGATATGGTGCCGTTCGACATGAAGTTATAAAGAAGCAGTTACTTATAGAAAAAACAATTCTTGTAAGTAAGACACAGATCATGAGAAACCAACAGAAGGTTATGGTTTGTTTTCTAGATTTTTTCTGAATGCCTAACATGATATCAATATTTTTGATATATTTACAAAAATCTATTACATGTTTTTCACCATAGTAACAGGAAACTAAGATATTTAAATACAAATCTGGGACAACAAATACATATGTCATAGTATAAAGTGAACTCGCATTCTTAACCATGTAAAATAATACCACAACGAGACACGTCGCGAATAAAATGCAAAAAAATTTAGTTGCGATACGTAAGAAACGATTTCCACTCAAATCGTAATAATAAAAGAAAAATAATCTAACAAATAATATCGATTTGATATAAAAACTTTCACTGTTTGAAATTATAGTAATCATAGTGTAGTAATTCTATTTTAAGTATTGACGACAATACTGTGTTTTGAGTCGATGTCCAGAAGTCAACTGTTGGAACAGCAATCGATTGAATACTTATTCATTACTACTACTTACTTCTGAAACACATTGAATAATTTGTATAATGTATAGCCATGTGGCATGGCAATGATCCATTCTTTTCATTTGTGTAAATACAAATGGAAAAATAGTAAAAGGCGTTACAGTACCTCTATTATTTATTAATAACTTCTAGTTACTTGAATTGCTATCTATTATAAAATTGTCTTTACGATTCGAATATTGACCAGAAGCGAATCGAGAAATGAATTTATACTTTGCTAGTAAAAAATCAGACCTTTTCCATTTATGTTTTTGTTCAAAATTACTCAGAAATATACCACAAAATACGTGAAGTAACAGCTTCCGCAGTTATGTTTCCTCCAGTAAATGAGAATTCCAGAGACCCATTTCCTCTTTCCGACTCCATAAGCACGATCTCCACCATAGAGTACCTTATCCATTCCCATTCCAATGATTTTGAATCATCCCCATCATCTTGAACGCGTGAATTGGCCAATGGGTCTTTAACTTAAGTCAGTATACACCAATCGTTCTGTTCCTGTTAGAGCATGTTAAGCCGTCGGTTCCGGACGTTGTCATCATATTGATGACAGCAGTCGTTAACTGCCCCAACCCGCACTAGACCAGCGTGGAGCTCTTAAAGTCAAAACTTTCAATCAGAAATAAAAAGATTGAAAGAGGGTATGCTTCAGCAATAGGGCGATTAAAACCTGATACAAAAAGGTATGATTTTCCTGTTTATGTACTTTCTTTTTTTTAATAAGACATTAGAATATAAGTAACCAAAGGCCGAACCTTTTTATATGACTTCGATTTATAACATTTCGTATTTCGATTAATAAGACTAGTATTGAAGGTACAACTCCGACTAATACAAGACTCCGATTAGATACATCACTTTGTTTCAAATGATTACAATCCAGCTTGTCAGCGCAAACCCTACACTCGATCATATCAATCGTATGTAATTTTTAACATAATTACTTAATCGCATCAATAAGGTCTACATTTGTGACTAATTATGTGAACTGTTATTAACGTATTTTACAAGATTAAAAAATACTTTAACAATCTTCAATATTTATGTCATATAATCATTTAAAATAACAAAGTTGAAATGAATTTGTTAGTCTCATATTATTATTTTATAGTACAGATTACGATGTTAATGATATGGGTGTTTTTATGATTATCCTTGTCATCTGGTTTTAATTTCACAATTGTATTTTTCTAATTCAGATTCTACTACAATTTGTTTCCGCTTGGCAATGCTACGAGAAGGTATAACTTTCAATTATCAAGTGTTGTTTTATGTGTTATAAAGTGTTATTTAACAATATTAAATCTATCAGCCCGATTTCCTTCCATGAAATATCTTATTCCCTCCTAAGAGTTGGCGACAAACCCTTTGGGTTTGCGAGTGTCCATGGGCGGTGATCACCATCTATTTTCTGATGGCTCACCTGTTCGTTTATCCCTTGAATATGACACAGAAAAATTAAAAAAAAATTGGCAATAATTTGTTTTAAGCACGACTTTATCGATCAGTAAGTAAGAACGCGGTGCTAATCACAATTTCAGTAATAAGTGGTGTAACGACAAAGAGGACTTTGGTGTCAAAAGATAACTTGCATTAGTGTCAATGTCATAAAGAAAAGACATATTTTAGAAAAAAATTGTAACGTAAATTATATTTAATGTTTTTACGACGTCTGTACACCAAAACACATAGATCGTACTTTTAAGATTTTTGGATCGTATTTACGATATGGAAACAGAACAATAGACTAACTATAAAAGGAACAAAAATGTTGACTACCTGGAGATTGTCAAGACCTCCTTAGTGTCCGTGCCGAACGCTGCGTACTTTACTACGATTTTCAAGCCTTGTTTACGTTAGCATGTAATGTAGGCAGCATCCACTAATCAGACAATGAAACAAAACATTTAAACGTCGGTGTAGTGGTGATCACGAGTATTCAGTACAATCGTGATATCGTGTTCTAAGTATTTACAACTATTCTAGTCCTAACCCTCTAATATTGTTTGATTTTTGATTAGCTTTAGATTTTAATTAGCAAATTTGTACTTTTTTTATTTATAGGTCATATTCACATTATGCCATTCTGTAAACAACTGCTTATAAGGCCCTAAAATGGCTTTTAAAGTTAAATGTTAAAGACTAAAATGCTAAAATACAAATAATCACGAAAAAATGTAGTGGCGGTCTCAAGTTTCCGGAAAATACCATTACAAGGTAATTTTTGCACTAATTGTATTCACTGCAATTCAATGCTTTCACATCTTTAAATACTTCCATAAGTTTAGGGTTTAATTCCACAGAAATATAATGTTTTATCTATAGAACAGATTAATATTATGTCGTTTTGAAAACAATTGACAGACCATTCCCATTCCATTCCGTTTCAAGTTCCATGATGTCACGTCTATCAATTGATAAATAAAACAATTTTTGAATATTTATTTTTCAAGTGTCACGGGCGTTCTGCTCGGCAACTCTTACCCTTATTAATCAGGATTATCGAAATTACACTATTTCCTGCGCGATCTCCATTTGCACATTGGCCACAGGTATTTCGTCCAAGGACTCCACTCTCACCTCTTCTTTAATCCCATCCGTACCTTTGATGGAGCATCAAATTTCTAGGATAACAGTGGAGTCCGTCTATATAACCACTTTAATTAAGGAACGTGGCCTGGTTGTATGAAGTAAGGCGCGGAAACAATTGAAGGACAGATTTGCCGACCCGAAGCTTGAGAGATCCGTGGATTTCTGCAAATTGCCGCATTCTACACACATCCCCGAACTATAGTTCGAGAGCGTTGGGGACTTGGGTCTGACAATAATGGACCGACTCACCATCATTTGGCCGCACATTTACACCAACGGTAGCCAAATCGAAGGTGAAGTCGGTGCGGCTCTGACGGAATAGCGAGACGGAGTGGAATCAGGAAAATCCGCGTATCGACTCGAGCTGTTTGTTCTGTACAGTATTCCAGGCAGAAATGGTCGCGTTGTATCGGGCAATAAGAAGAGTTAAAAACGACACACACACACACACACACACACACACACACACACACACACACACACACCGCGCTAACACACACACTCACACATACCCACACACACATCCACACAGACATACGGACATGATCTCAGGAATGATCAGGGAAGCTTCCTATGCCCTCAGAACGTCGAGATCTGATGAGAACTCGATTTTGCAACATGCGGTGAAACCAATAACTTCCCAAAAAGTTTCAATTTTTTTAACGGGAAGTTAAAAATGAAATAATAGTAAAAGTATAAATTAAAAGAAAAAAGAAAAAACAAAAATATATTCTGCGTAACCTGAATGAAAGGTTGCACGAAAGAGAAATAAATCTCAGAAAAGTATATATGAGCTGTAACGTATGTGTGACAGAAGAAGATTATAAAAAAAACCACTACAACTAGGCTAGCAACACAAAGACGGTTTCACGAAATAACGAAGTTGAGTAAATCTATACAAATCTTTCAGCATGTACCCAAAGGAGCGAGAAAATAGGCCTTCGGTAAATTATCTCATTGATATCATCGAAATATATATTTGTACCAATGAAGCAAGTGACTAGTTTATTCTCTTTTCTTCCACCTGTTCAGCCTTATAGATCTTTAAGAAAAGTGGGCATAAAGTCAATATCGAATAAAGGTAAACGTATTATAACATCCAGGGCAACTATAAACATTTTCCAGACCAAATTAAAAACGACTGACCTTTTGCAGTTCATAAGTATTTTAGTTAATTTTAAGAATACCTTAAAGGCCTTTAACACCATTTATAAGACCTCAACACCTCAAAGATTTTGCCACAATTTGTTAGTGACAACCTCTGGGTCTTCTCGAAGATATAATCAGGCTGATTCATTTTTTATTCGGCGATCAGCTTAATCTTGTCGTCGTTCGTCTTGTTGTTTATGTATGGAATTTTGTTGTGTATGTTTCTAAAAAGACAGAAGAAATAAACCCATTAAATTGTAGAATTACTACCATACCATTAAAGAAATACTACTATGTCTTATCTACGATTGCTAAATATGGACGTTTGATTTTAAAACAAATAAAATACAAACTACTCAAAATAAAATGAAAAGAATCTGCCTTTACATAAAATTAAAAGACAGAGTGAATAATGTGCATTCGCAACATTCGCAACAAGAGTGAAGTAACTGACGCGCTAATTTTCTCATTACCAAGAAAATGGAAATGGACTGGCTATGTGGCCAAATACAAAGACGACAGATGGACATTAAAATCATTAGCCTAGCGTGGACCATAGGATTAGGGCAAGAGACCGTCTTCGTGTCAGATGGGCAGACAATAAAACAGCTGGGTTAGGTGAACGTTGGCTGAGTATTGCTAAAGAAAAAGAACAATTGAATTCCTTGGAGGAGGCTTTTAAATGAAGAGTGTACATGCGGCAACAACAAATCCACTTAACCAATATAGAACTACTGCTTAAAATCATTTACGAAAAAAATATATGTGTTTCCTAATCATTATAAACTATGATTAATTACTATGTAATTAATCCAAATTTTATTATTATCATCATATTAATGCAAAAGTTTCAAACTTTGTGGTCATCATTTCACCACATTAAAATATCTATATCGTAAATTACAAAATAACGTTTCTAGAAAAACAATTCACGCCAATTAAGTGACAAAATTTAGTTGGCACTGGTACAATACTAGTATATTCTAAAGCTTGTAATTTAAAAATGTTACTCTACAAATTTTTGAAAACTTCGGGGTCATAATCCCGAAACTAAAGAAGAGTCAACGGTGTGGGTGTTTCAAGATGAGCCGAACCCAATAAAAATGATTCGCACCAAAAGCGCTTTGAAGCAAATAGTTGCCTGTTTTTTTGAATAAATGGATATATGGTTACAGTGCTACTAGAAAATTGTAAAACGGTTAATTTGGAGTGGTACAAGATCATTTGTTTACCAGAAATCTTTGAATAAAAAAGAAAGAAGAATAAAAACCCAGAATTATTCTTTATCACGGCACTGCTAGCTGTCAGACGTCGGCCGAAACAACTCGGTTTTTAGAAGGTCAAAAGATCGAATTGAAAAGTCATGATTGGGCAACCAGATATTTCTATTTATTCCCAAGCGTCAAGAACAAATCACGTGGTCAACGTTTTTTGAGCCGCGAAAAAGCCGTTGATGGGTTTAAAATGCACGTTTTGGAGATACTTCAATCTGAATGAAAAAAGTGCTACAAAAATTGATTTCAGCATATGCAATAATGCATCGATCATCATAATGAATATTTTAAAATGCAATAAAATCGTATAAAATGTTAGATACTTATTTATTTCTGATATTCCGGACACATAAATAACATCCTTCGCAACGAAATTTTAGTATAAGGACTTGGTCTTAGTCTTAGGAGTTAGTAACTTTAGGACTAGTCTACTAATAAATTAAAAAGTTATAGATGTTTTCCATTTTCTCTTTTTTGTTTTTCATTTTTTATATCCTGTATGAAAACATCATACTCATGAAATTGTTTTTGTGCATAACAGTGATGACCGATTTTTGATTGTACAACTTGTCAAAATCTTTCGACTTAAAAACTCAAGAAGTACAGTAGAGTGCGATTGGATGTTGTAATAACTGTTATATTATTAGAGATGTTTTTGCATTTCATTCATCGATGTATTTCAAAAAGTTATCAAATAGTAGTAAAAAAGCGACGTTATTGTGCTCAATAATTCATAGATGATTTTAGTATTATTAGTACACTATTAGTACAAATTATAATATAAAATTTACATGATTTGTGGCGGTATTTACGATGACTCCATTATTAATCCAAGTTATTAAACTTTGGAAAAATTAAAATTAGGACCATTGACATTTTAAATGAAATGTTTTAATAGTATTTTTTTGATCAGAAAATATATTTTTACAAAATATTTTATGTTTTTTCTGTTGTTTTAAAGCTTTTCAATAGTGACAATGCACATCCATCTCCCATTGTGTCTTCCGCATTTCTATAACACCGTTACTTGACGAGATTGCTTCATTTTATTCGATAAAGTGTACACCCCTGACAAAGTTATGAACAATATAACCAGTCTAGCAATGTGACTGGGGCCTATAGCAATTAAGAAAACACTTGTTGCAGTCAAAAACGGCATAGTTCGACGCGCATACGAGAGCTAGCAGTAGCTCACAATAAACATAGTTCTTGTCACGAAGACCCAAAGTATAAGTAAACTGTTAATTATAAATAAATGTCGCTTACTTCGATATTTCGGCACTTATAATATAATAGATAGATTCGATTTTAATGCAATATATGATGAGATATATTTCGCCAAAGCTTCATGGTACATTTGCAACGTATTCGAGAACCATAAATATGCGTACTATTAAGTAAGATAAGTTTGTTTTTATAACTATGTATAATGCCATTGCACTTATAAGCGTTCCGAATAAAATACAATAAAACTTCGCCGATATGCGCAAGAAACGATGTCCATCAGAATAAAAGTAGTAGCAAAAGAAGAAACGTTTAAGTAATACCACTTTCATATAAAAATTTTCAATATTTGATATCACGATACGTGTTGCAGAAATACAATTTTTCAAAAAAAAAAGAACGTTCTGGTTGATAGTGTTTCTTACTAGCCGACAGATTGAAAGGTGACGAGACGACGAAAATAACAATTGAATATTTCAAAAGTAATTAATGGATGTAGAAAGATTTATCATTAATATTCAAACATTCTACCTAACAACAAATTAATATATTGGAAACGATGAAAATTCTCTTTAGGTATGCCCTTGGGGTCATGGAAATAAGCGCATAATGAAGTACATGATAAAAGTTATAATCGTATTCGAAGTTTGAGAAGAAAAGGATCGATGTGTGGTTCAGATTCGCACACCTTCATTGGGTAGTTGTTAACGTTCAAAATTGAACATTTTGTGTATTAAAACTTGAGTTACTCAATTGATTAGTTTGTCAATTGAATAAGGAAAATGCATAAAAACCGCAAAAGGAGGGCACGTCAATGTGAAAGATGATGTTGTAGTATTTTGCTAAGTCCGGATGCTGCGAAAAATGCAATGTGTGATAACGGCGTGCGGAAGCGAAGTGAAAGCCGATTGTCTCTAAATGGCTATTTAAATGGCTCCCTCCCCCGCTTCATTACTATAAAAAAAAATTGCGGAAAATCGTATCTAGTGTTAGTTTATTTGTCGCTGACTATACATATGCTTATTATCTATTTTAATAATATAGCCATTACGTTTTTTTTTATACGATTAATGCCTAAAGCATCTATTATGGTCGTCTCAAATAATGTAACACAACTATTGTATTGTGTATTAGACGATGCTTAAATTACGGCTTATTTGAAAACAATGTATAAATATTTACGCTTTGCAATTCAAATGATAACTTAAACTATGGCCGTTCCCAACACAAATCATTAAGTGACTTATATGTAAATAAATGAGTCAGAATTAGTTTGGTAAACAGTCTTCACGAAAAATAGTAGTTTATTTTTATTGACAGGATGTTGATGTACAATATTGAAAACAGGTATATTGTTAAAAAGTACCATTGCTTTTCTGTTAATTGAAGTGTTATCACTGACTACACAAACAACATTAAAACCTATTGAATGCAAACATTTTAAATATATTTATGTAAATCTTCCCCGATAATATTATAACTGGGAAAATATATACAACTTCTTTAAATGAACTTAATAAACTTTGTATTAAAAGAAATATGCTATGGTGGTTGCATTCCGATTCCGATTGTCCGATTCGGTCCGATTGACTTGTGGATAGCAGTTATATTTAGAACAAACTTTCTGGATAATTTTGGGATGAGGCATATTCAAAGAGGTAGTACTACGTAAGTAACGATATGCGGGAGATGAAATGTGCATACCACATAAACGTTTTTAGTGACCCTAACATTTAATAACAACTTCAAAATATTCTCACCTCCTTTTTCCTAATTTTCTACGATAAAAACTGCAGTGATAACTTACAATAATCACTTCTTTCTCTTTTTTGTTATTTCCCATTGCTAGTTGTTGTAGCAGACTTTAATTGCTCCGTTGCTGAGGCATTTTATATCAGACGGAAGGTCTCGGATCTTAAGCCGCCAGCGCCGGCAGGTGCGCGTTAGGGGAGTCGGTGCCATTAACGCCTGACAACACTCGAACCCAAGTTCTTCGAAGGCGGTATATCTTCTGTTTCGAAAGTTCTCGTAAATGTATATTAAAAAAAGGTATAGGTGTGTGTCTGGTGCAAACAATTTAATATGCAAATTTTTGACATAAAAGCTTAAAAATTAAGTCAGCCATGACACTATTGTTTCGTCAATTAAATTTGGACTCTTCACATCAGACATTTTCATCTGCAAGCTAATAGATGGGAAAATATTATATTCATATCAAAACATATTACATATTTTTATTGGAGAATTTTAGCACAAAAAATAAATGTTAAATTATGTATGATTAATGTTTCTGTCTCTTCCATATTTTTTCCATTTCTAATCGTGATGGTATTCTAACGCATTATCAGAAAGTTTAGAGTTTTACTTTTTGAACTAAATATAGCTAACATGGTAGGTTTTTAAGGAGAAATAAGGAAGTATTACTAGGTTTAGTTTTGAAACTGCGCGAGCACGATGAGGTAGGTGGTGACCAGACTCAGCAAGCCGACGGACAGGCGTGCGTCCACGGGGATGAGGCGCCAGAAACTCCAGAAACTTTCTGATGTCAGTTAATTCCATCATATCTGGAAATACTTTTCATTATATTAAGTCTGAACACGCAGGAATTAAAGACCATATAAAACATTGAGCTAATACAAAATATTTAAAAATATTAATACTAAGACATTGAGCTACAAGTTATATAGCCTGTTACAATTTTTACCTTTAGATAAATATAACTGAGTGGTTAAAGTGAATTTAATGTGGTCTATGCGAGACTCAATCATAGCTGCGAAGATACCTGGGAGGCTGGTAAGGAGTGTAGTATGGATATTTTGAAGGCATACAACAACCATTAGGCAAAGTATATCCTGTAAAGTCGAAAGAGATATTGAATATTATTTAATAGAATTGACTGATCAATCGAAATTTCGGCAAATTTGAAAAATAATTGCATAAACAAAATGAGTTCTATTGATTAAGATTCTTTGTATATATTATGATTTCTGACTTTATTTTTCTTACCGTGCATTAGAACAATAGGCATGTATTAACTTTTGAATTGATTTTAACAATAACCGTTATTAAAACAAAGTATTTTGTACCTAATGGCTGTGAAGTTGTTAACGATCACACAGTTTTAAATCCAGGCTAGTAACTTTGGAAAAGTAAATATGAGGTTAACTAGCATCTGAAACAAGATTTTTTGAACTTGTTGTTCATTACGTGAAGGTACGTACAGCCATGTAAATTAAAAATTTAATTCTTACCAAGTTCTTTATCAGTTGTTCTGTTGCTCTGAAACTCTGTAAAAGTCTCCGATACTCATTCAAACAGTGGTCCCAGTTTCTAACTCGCATTTCTATAACACGGTTACCTGACGAGTATTGCTCAATTTTGTTAGATAAATATACATCCGTGATAAGGCGAGGAACAATATAATCAGTCTAGGAATGTGACTAACGTCTATAGCAGTCAAGAGAAAATTTGTGGTTATAATCACATGCGGCATATCACCATATTTAGCTGAAATGTAGCAGGAACTTGTAATAAAAAAATCTCACTACGAAAACTCATGTTACAAAAAAGCAACGAAATTTAGATGTCGCTATTTCCAATTTCCTGTCTGTGCCTATAATGAAATCAACAGAATTGATTTCGTTGTAAAATACAATTAAGTAGTTTTCCCCATAATAACAGGATACCAAGACATTTAAGAGAAAGTCTGGGACAATACATGTGTACATTATAAAGTGCGGTGAATTCGCATTTAAAAATATGCATAACACCACGGTACTAATAAAAGCTCCAAATAAAATACTATAAAACTTTGCCGAGATGCGTAAAAAACGATTTCCACTTAAATCAAAGTAGTAGCAGAAGAAAAGCCTCGTAAATAATACCGTCTTGAGGTTGAAAATTTCATATTATTATGTTAATGACATTACGTTAATCATAATGAACAAATGTATTTTTAAGGAAAAATACTTTTTATTGAACGTCGTTGCCGATTATACAAACGCTCTCAAAACAATGTAACGACCTGATAATAGTGTAATTGATTATTTTGGGGTTTACTAATTTATATAAGCCCCAAAATAAGCAATTACCTTCATAATGAGTGTGTCATTAACATAACAGATTTGAGCTATTATAAAATTAGTCACTAGTAGTTTTCGTGTCAGCGAAAGTCATTTAGGTTTGATTTATGAGTTTGGTGAATTTAATATAAACTCATAAGTAAATTATGAACGTGGTGGAGCCGTGCTGTAGTCAACTTGGCTACAGCACCAAAATGGATAAGCTAAAAAGGTGGGATACCACACTCTTATAGAATACAGACGTGAAGTAACAGCTTCCTCTGTTGCGCTTCGTCCAGTGGGTGAGAAATGCTATGGCCCATTCCCTATTCTTCACCCTACTCCCGCTTCATTGCTCCTCCTAGCTCTAGCTAGGAGGAGCAATGCTAGCTCCCTCCTTCCCTCTCTCCTTCCTATACTATTCTTGCCCAAGAGGCTGGCAACGCACTGGTGACTTCTATGGAGTTGTGAGTATTGATCAGTAACGGTGATCACCTGCTCTTTGGCAGCTCAGGTACACGTTTGCTCATCGAAAATGCTATGAGAACAATTACATTTAATTAAGTTGAAATTGTGAGCGTATTCAAGTGAATAAACCATTTAAATGCTATTTGAATTTGCATCCTTACATCGATTTATCAATAAAGGTATAACATACTCACAAAATAAACCAGTTTAGGACGTAGCTACTTAGTTGCGGGGCGCTTAGCGGAGTACATCTCTCGTCTAATTCTTCTCACTGGTACCATAGCCAGACAGGTGCGCAGACTGGACACCCTTCCTTATTTGTGTGCTTTTCTACTTATTATAATATTACGTTATAATAAGTAATTATTGACTCTAATTATAAATCTTCTTCAGAGGGCTTCGGAGATACTTCGTAAAACAATTTTTTCCATTATTTTGAGCAATACAATTAACTGTCTTATTTAAATAACTATTAATTTATTATTATATTTTTACTACATTTAAAAAATAATCCAACATTTTTAGTTCGCTAAAATTACCAATTCTAAAATCTACATGCAATACATATGTTTTTTTCTGATTTTTCAATCGCACTTGTCTTTTGTCACGTTTGCTATTGTTTTAATTCTTCGACAAACGATGAAAAATGTTTATAGCTCCACATGCTATAACTCTATAGTGCTCAGAGTTCAAGTATTTTGAAAGTATTTATCTTAACACATAGTATGTACAATTGCTTTTGTACTTAACTGGCTGAAACTAAAGAAATATTTTTGTTCAATTTATAAAGATAAATGAGTTGTTTAGTGCAAGAGGAATCGTTAAAATTAGGTTGCTTGTTTCTAAGATTAGCATATACAAATACTAGTATAGAAATATTCAGCTTGGCAACATTGGTATGAATGAACGTTCATTATAAATGGGTGTGTAGCCGAGTAACTGGTTTCTATGTTGGTTTTGTAACCCTAGCTATATATTTTTTGAATTGGCGTTCCTTGAATTGGCGTTCCTTTTACTTTTAGACTCATTTACCAACCTTTTAAAATAACCTTTATTTCACATTTTTGACAATGAAATACTAACGAAAACTAAAAGGGTGTAAAATATAGATTTCCACATGGAATGATGGTTCTATATATCTTTTGCTTCATTGACATCCATCAATCTTTTCATGTTCACTTTTGGATGTATAGATTTTTAATATGTCAACAATTGGTCTGCTTAGGAATTTGTAGGGCGTCCTTTGTCGACCTTCCCATCACATACATTCACTCCATAGATTTCTTTGGTCAGTCTTCTTTTATTCATCCTTTTCAGATGACTAAATCACCACAACACACCTTACTCAAAAAACCTAGTATAAAGGGGAAAAATCAGAGTAGTAAAGATTTTATTGTAATCAAATTTATAATATTTAAATTATTTTTGTACAATGTTTATTTACCTTTTTCCATAAAGAAAAATTTAAGAGTAATAGTCGATATACCTACTTGGTTCACTAGTGATAGGCAACTAAAGTGATTATACTTACTTTTCTATTCTACACTTATAATACAGTAGAACCTCGATAACTCAAACCTCGGTAACTTAAAAACCTCTATAACTTCAAAAAATAATATGTTCCCTTCCCATCAGAGCCCAAAACCTCTATAACTTAAAATACGCAATCTCTATAACTTAAATAAGTAATCGCTGTATTGGCCCTCACTTACTTAAAGAAATGTTTCCACAACCTCTATAACATAAAATTGTTTGTCAATGAGTCATTTTGAAAGAGTGTGCAAAACAAAAGGTTTCGGTATTTATTGCTTGCACGTGTTCACTAGTTAAATTGTTAACGTAAATAATACATATGTCACCTATAGTTTGCTTCTTCGAAATTCTTTAAAGCTTTGCGGCGGTTAGCCTTAAGACATAAGTAAGCCTTGGATCATAAATTTCTGATCACTGTCCTGGAAACATCGCTTTACTTACTGTGTGATAAAACTGGCTTAAAATGAGTTCAAAAAGATAACTAACAACACTCACATACCCGATAAAGGGTGGAACAAGGGTACATACATACATATGTACATACCTACCTCTATATTAACCTATCCCTAACATAGACCCTTGATAACTTAAAACCTCTATAACTTAAAATATTTTGTGTTTCCCTTGGACTTTAACTTATTGAGGTTCAACTGTATTACTGACGCTCGAATAGTCACCATTAAGGCTAGTACATACTCGAAAAATATAGAAATAGATCAGATGAAGTGTAGAAATTAACAATGAAAGTTTGGTTACAAGTTATTTATTGACAACTAATGTTGCTACAAATTCATGACGTTGATAGCAACAAAGTTGAGAGACTTCATATTATTATTGCAAAATATATATTGCACTGAGACAGCCACTTTTATTAATATTATATTCATATTTTCACTATTCTCTTTTTTAAATAAAAATTATTAGAATACAGTAATAAAAAAATAATCAAGTAAATTAGTATAATATTATCTATTTATTAATAGTGCATTAACCCAATGGTTAGTTAGCTTTGATAAACCAATAAAAATTAAAAAAAACGTAGCAATTGTTTTTTGATTGATACTTTATTTCCCATAAATTCATAAAATTACGTTAAGACCACTGTGCAGCTAAAGCCACAATCGGCGCCACTCGAATGTCATGGGTTAAACATTGCGTTCGTAACTCCTGTTTTTGACGAAAACTTCCATTTATGATATTCTTTTCAAGTACTATGTCGCCTTAAGCAGAACGCTTCTGATAATTATTTATATTATTAAAAATGTGTTTTACTTGAATTATTGTGGGTGGTAAATTCTTTAAAAAAAATATAATTAAGAAAGAAGAAGAAAAAGAAAGGAAAGCGGAAAGTTTTTGTTTAATTTTGTAACTAGTTTTACGGCAGAATTGACAAAATCTTATGTAGTATTCATAACAATGTTCCATTATTTCATATTTGCAAAATTTCTGTATGGCACGGCTAACTGGACTAGCTTTAAATTTTCAAGGCCTACATAAAAACCACCGCTGTGCCTCGGGTTGCAACATTTTGTTGAGCTGGCAACCTTCTGTGCCTTTATTCTTTCTTTTTATTAGTAAAATGGTTTTTAAAATGTTAAATTAATAGTTAAGTTATTTCTAAGATTTTCTTCTTGCAATTTTCGATGTGTAGGCCGAATAAAGGTTTATTTATATTAATTATTATAAATCCAACGAAAAATAAAAAAATTAACATACATTTCAGTTAGAGTGAAAACGAATTCACTGTTATTATTTTATTGAAATAAATGCTACACCATCGCCTAAGAGAAAGGCCAAGTTTTCCAACCTATCATTGTCCTTTAAAATCAATTTCTTTATTGTAAAAAGTTATCATAACTCGCCTAAAATCCATCTTATTTTTGGAAATTCTTACATTTTCAATTTCAGAGCACTCCAAGTCTCTACACTTTAATTTAAAATGACATCATTCACACAATGCAGCACTTTGTCGTTGACTTGTCAATGGGGTCGTTCTTATTGATATGGTAGATTTAAGTTTCAACTGATTTTCGTAAGAATTGATTTCCATGTTTTTCATAGTTGTCTTTGAATAGGAAAATTAGATCATAAGGAAATAATTGCCAAAATTTTTGATGTCATATAAATTTACAATTTGTAGTATTTCAGTGAATAGGTGGAGTAGTGAAGGTAATATGACCATAATAAACTACTCTGATTAGTTATATTATTTTATTTCGATTGTTTACAAGCGTCATTTGCTAACTTACCAACGTGCTAACTTGCCGGCTTATACTACATCAATAAATAAAATTTTGTATTTCGTGACTAAACATATCAATTTTTAGTAATTAATCTTCAATTCACAACGATAAACAAACAATTATAATTTAAAACATTAGTTTTATGTGTATAATTTATATTTATAAAGTTGAAATATATTTCGTTAGGATGCTATCAATAACACCATGCCAAAGCTGGTGGTTCTTACGATTTAGGCGTCTTAGTGTCTATCATTGTCGTCTAGTCGCTATTTATACATTACATTTTTCGGATACTACACTTTTTTTCTTTCTGGCAATGCTGCGAAAATGCAGCAGTATTGGAAAACATTCTGCAATGGTTCATTTTCAGTAATATGTTTTCAATAAGAAAGTAAAAACGGTACACATGTTCGTTGTAAGTGGTGTGTGAACAGACAGAACTTCGACATCCAATGCTAATGCAATTTTGTAGATTTGTATTTTATCATAGATAAAAATAGTTCTAACGTATAAATTTATTTAATAGCAATGATTTACTGTAATATCTTATAATTAGAAGAGCAATTATATTTGAAAAATATAATATAATAATATAGATATACTATCACTATTATATAAATTTTTTTCGCGGGCAATTTAGGAACATGACGCTTATTCCATTTATAAGTAAGTTTTCCTTTGCCTTAGGTTGCATCTCATATTTATCTAAAGGAAATCAATTTTCCGCAACAAGTCTATATTTTCGCATTAGCTTTAGTGCTAAAAAATACTGTTTATCCATCTTATTTTATTACCTATTACGCTGGGGTCTTTGTGCTTAGCTATAAGTAAGTTGACGACAGTATTTATTAGTTAATAACAAAGACGCGCTCTTGTAGATCTATGAACAATACTGCTTACAGCATCCCGAACGTCGACTTTTCCGTCCTCACACGGAAGATCATACATAAAACGACTTGACCTACAGCACGTATGCTTTAAAAGCTCTAGATATTAAAAATATGACCCTAACTACATCGACACAAAGGTTTCAAATCAAGTGGTCATCATTAGACCACTTTTGAATCGATGTTTCTTAAATTTCAAAATAATACTTTTATAAAGAAATCATTCTTAACTATCGAACTAGAAAATTTGGACAGTAATATCAATGCTGGTAAGTTCTTAAGATAATTAACAGCTCGATCTAAATTTTAATTCCACATCGTTTCCAGCAAAAGGACGAGTAAAACACATCTCAACGCACCACTTAAAAGGGTGAAGCGGTGGCTTCGCATGAGTTTCTGAAGAACTGTGACCAAATATTTGGTAAAAATAATGTGTTAATGTAACACTAGTACCTTGCGTCCGAAGGTAAGAAAATTAACTTTTCTCAGTCACAAAAACTGTCCAAGAAAATAAATTTTCGATATAAATTTTGAGATAAATGGTAAAATTTTTTAAACAAGTTATATTAAAGGATCTAAAGAGGAAGGGTTAAAGACTTTTTGAAAATTCCCCCGAGAATGTGTGAAAATAATAGACAAAGTGTTTCTTTCAAATTTTGGAAAAAGGGCAAGAGTTTGGGCAGCAAGGGGATTATAATAGCTAAGATATTAAAATAACAATAAAAAAACATATAATTTTTGTTGAAAAAATTGCATATCCCAATTTTTACTGAGAAAATTATAAACTATAATTTTAAAGAGATTTTATTCATAAATTGTTTATAAAAAAGTTATAAAACTTACATTTTTTATTTATTCCGTGAAACCATTTGTTTTTATTGTTATAATTTTTATGTTATAAATAGATCAGCCGCGTTGGAATTTTTATATCTCTCATTTTCAGGCAGGTATAAAATTATTTTACCTGGTGAATAATCTTGTGGCGGTGATTTTGCTTTTACCATGTATAGAGTAGATTACCGAACGTGTAGGCGCTATTATATCTCAACGGGCCTATGCGTGTGTAATTATTGATTGTATAATTATTACTATGTGTTTATATATATTTTTGGTCAGTCAAGTCCCTCAAGAGTCTTCTAAGATCTCACTACATTTTAAACATATAAAAAATTATATTGTACACTCAATAACTACACACGCATAAGCCTATTGAAACATAATGGCGCATGCGCTTTCGATAAGCTACTCTGTAGTAAAAGACATAAAATAATTCACCAGGTAAATAATTTTATACGTGCCTGAAAATGAAAAGTAAAAAAAGTTAAATGCGACTGAGTAATATAATAAATAAAATATTAATGAAAAATGATTTTACGTAGTTGAAATCTTTTAATTAAAAACTGAAAATTTTAAATTTCTGTAACTTTCTTACCAAGAATTAAAAACAATACCTCTCTAAAATTAAAGTTTACAATTTTCTTGATAAATACAAAAAAAAACAAAATTTGAACTATGTAAATTTTTTAATCAATTACATTTTTTATTAAATTGTAAATATCATTCATTAGTTTCTAGCCGCCTAAACTTTGTTGATTTTATTCTACTGAAAAAAATAAGAAATCAATTTTATATAACATTATATGCCCTACATTTTATTAAAGTTTTTTTTATAGTTCTTACCCTGTTTTAAAAATTAAAAAAAAAAACACTCTTTTCTTTCTCCTATTCCTGGGAGTGTTTTGGAAAAAGACTTTCGCTATTCGTTTTTAGATAGTCCAAAATAACTTGTGTTGAAATTTCAGGCATATATCTCAAAATTCGCATTTGAGGTCTGTTTTCTTATAATTTCTATTAGAACAATTTTATCTAGTAGATTTTTTTAAAATTCTGACTATTGAATGAGTATGGCCCTATAACGTTTGTTGCTGGAAGAGTTGGCTCTCGATCCCATTTTTGGTGCTGGAATTAAAAGAATAAGATTGATAATCACCTATATCATTTAGTAGGTATAGTACTTCTGAAGGATTGAAATACATAGCATTCGTTAATAAAAAGTTTAATTTTCAATTACCTTGCTAAAATATCCTTGCCAGTTCGAAAAGTTATTGTTCTCAAGCTAAAAATATAAAAAAACAAACATTCCCGTAGAAATAAAAATATAGGAGACTAGAGTTTCCTAAACCTAAACAACCCTCGCGTCTGACTCTCTTCCTCTTCCCCTTCGATACCAATTCCTACGTATATTTACTTTAATTAGTTTATTTCAATTTGATTGCATTTGTTTTTGAGGTAAAATTTTCAAGAAAGCAATAAATATTGTTTGTTTACGTCAAACGTGACATGTTTCCGACTTATTTGCTCTAGGTAATTTATTGATTTGTTTATATTTGATAATCATTCTAGTTGGCTAGTCGAGATGTATAAATAACAGAATTCGGGCGCAGGAAAGCAAGCTTTATTCTACGGTGAGTGCGTTCACAAGTCAAGTGTTATTAACGGCAAGCGTTCCAATGATTTTCACTTTTATGCTTTCTATTTCTCCGTTTACTTTTGTCTGATTTAATTCCTCAAGCCTTTGTTAAGGTCGTTCCTTTAAAATATGTATTAATAACCGAATACGATAATAATGGCTAATCCAATGTGTCATGTCAACCAACACACCATACCTCCGTTCGGAGTTATCCACCAATGTTCTGCGATGTATATAGCAGTGTGATTTTTATGTACAAATTGTTGTGATTGTTTTGAAAGTGTACATCGACATAGAAAAATAACAAGTTACAAGCTGTGATTGTGACATATGTGTAGGCGAATCCATAAATGTACGAGATTAAGATTTATAACTTTTTATCTTAAAAGGCAAAACTTGATCAGTTCCATTATTTCGCGCCGCTGCTCGTTTTAGGGACCGGAAGGCTCTTAATATAAAAGCTATAAGAATTTATTGGTAACCCGGCCTTAAATCACCCAAAATACTGTTTGTAAGTCATTGTTGGAACTGCGCGAGCACGATGAGGTAGGTGGTGCACAGACTCAGTAGGCCGACGGGCAGGCGCATGTCGACGGGGACGAGGCGGCAGAGGCGCAGCGCGAACGGCCGGAGCTGGAGGATCTCCAGAAACCTTCTGATATACGCTGCTTCTTTAGTATCTACAAGTATTTTTTTCATAGCTTAGTGATATAGCTAGTATGATTTGATTGTTAGGTTGACAATCTAATGAGCAAAAACAGCGAGGTGATTAGCTAGATATGTCTACAAAATATTTACGATATGAGCTAGAAGTAACATAGTGTATTACCAGAGTATTATTGCTATATACATAGTGCATAATAGAATTTACCTTTAGAAAAATATAAGCGCTCGGTCAAAGTGAGTTTAATGTGGTCCACTCGAGACTCGATCATGGCTGCGATCACACCGGGCAGGCTGGTCAGGACGGCGCTGTGTATATTCTCAAGACACAGCATAATCATGGCGACAGATAGTTCCTTCAAAATCAAATGTAATATTGAATATATAAAAAAAAATGGATTAAATATATAGCTTTAGATATCAAAATCCGCAAGAGGAATTCATCGATCCCAACGTATTTTTTATGAACGTTAAACGATTTGTCTAAGGTTATTGGATAGATTTTCATTTATTATTTTTCTTACAATAACGTACATTTGGTTGGCACGCGTACCACTTGGTTTAAAGATCATTTTCAAGAATGTTATGTTATTGCTGTTAGTATAAGTAATTTACAAACAGTTTTGGTAACCTTAGCAAATTCTTGACAATAATAATTTTTGGCTGGAAATTCAGGCCACGATGACTTAATATAATGCATTCTTTCATTTTGTACATCGACCGACCACGCTTTCAATCACGGCCCCAAGCGCAAATTTAATTTCGACCGAGCTTCTAAATTTGGAGATTTCGTGGTGATTGAATCGATGGATCAGATTTCTACAAACATAATTTTACTGTTTTCATTTTACACTATGTAGTAAACTACTCCATTAAATTATAAAAAAAACAAATTTTTGTCCTTGAAAATGTCCTACTCATTGTTGTGTTAGGTTTTATTTCAGATTAAGACGCTTCCATATTAAGCCTTGCAAGTGGCTCAGTGTGCGGTGGCTGCTGCAGACGGTTGTTGTCGTCGTCTGCTATTGCTGCATATTTTGTTTCTTTATTTTAAGTACTCAGGAATAATGTAGCTTCCTATTAGTGAGATAAATTAGAAATAGGATCAGTAAGTTTCAGAGATTAACCGCTTCATCCGAATTTTATAAAGTTGCGAACTATAATATTTATATTTATAAATGACAACTAAATGGTTTATGTTATAAAGCAAATGACAACAGATTCAAGTACAGACTTACATAACCTATCAATTATGGGAAACCACTATAAACTTATCACCCACATAAACGCATACGTATTTCTATACGTGGATGCATACCGACACGTACATCGAGAACTACATAAAAAAAATGAATACGGTTATTGTAGAAATACAAAAATAATGATTATTTTTTATGATTACTATGCGATGTATCGAAATTACATATTGGCTATCATTTGTGCAATCATATGTTCTTACAATATACTAATTTTCACCAAGGTTGGTTCAATCATTCCTAAGTTATTACAAGATATATAGATAGACAGATACACAAAAATTTAAAATGGTGGTAAAATCAGGGTCGATAAGTCATAAAATTAATATTTATCACAAAATTTGAGTTCCTAAAACTTTTCACTATGATATTTATTGATGTGTTTTTGAGCTCCTTGAGTTATAAATTTTTTGTGTGAATTTTCGAGTTCAAAATTTTGAAGCGGGTTGATCCAAATTGAGTAAAATTGAGTGTTGAGTAAATTTTTCAAAAAAAATTAATAAATAAAACCGCCTTTAAAAATCTATTTTATTTTATGTTCTATTTTTTAGTAATCGAGTAATTATTTAGTAATCGAGTAGTAATTACTAATAATTAGCTTCTTTACATGTGCATTAAGGCATGGTTAGTAAAGTTGGTAAGGCATCTTTTTAAGGTTTCGAGCCAAAAGGTCAAAAACGGAACTCATAGTTTCGTCATGCCTGTCCGTCTATCCGTATGTCACAGGCATTTTATTGAAAAACTACGAAATCTATATTAACAACATTTATAGTGTAAGTGTCTTGTGTGAGCCGCTACTTAGTTTAGTAGTTAAATAAGAAAATTAAATGTTTTTAGAGGGGGCACCCCATACATGTAACGGAAGCTAAAATTTTTTTTTTCAGGAAACTTCAATGAATGGTAAAAATATCGATAATTCCTTTAAAACCACTTTAAGGTCCCTAAACAATTTTTCTGATTACGTAAATAATTTCGAAAATAATTATTCGCTAATAAATTGCAGAAATTGTGTCTCCCCTTCTATTTTCTAAAGCGTATATCCAAAAAATATTTAAAAAAATAAGGAAACGCTTAATAAATACTTTCAACGAAAATTATTTTGAACATGGTCGGATATATATACTGTTTTAGAGTTATTGCTGAAAAACTGCGCTTCTCAACAAAATTACGTAAGTGTCACAAAAATACGCTCTTTTGTTGACGCACTTTAGTTTATACTAGCTTAACAGTAATAGTCGACATACATACTTGTTACTCTAGTTATAGGCGACTAAAGTGCTTATAACTATTTTGTGCGGGAAACATGAAAAAGTGTAAACAACGTACTTATTTTATATGTAGTGCATTTCTTTGTAATACTGGCTTCAAATCCTTATAATGAGCATGGTTCCACATGCTTTTGGTCAGTTTTTATTTTTTTACGAGTTGAAAACAAATCTGATTCCGAATTTATTATCCTATGGTACTCATTCCAGGGTCTTTAGATTCTTAGTCGGAGTGCAATTACCAAATTATTCTTATAAAAACTGTATAAACTATTCTTATCTTTTATAATACAAAAGTTCCACAATTCAGACAGATTACATTTTCATTCATTTCCACATTAAATTAATTCACTCTCTTTCTATTATTATCTCTGTGTTCCGATAAATTCCTGCTAAGATTTACACGTGGGAATTCTATAAATGAATGAAAATTCGTAGGTAGATTAATAAGTAATTAATTGTAATTCTGTGTATACTACTTCTACTAATATCCATTGAAGAGTAGTTATTGGCGACAATTCACAGTAATGTCGATAATAACATAATAAAACTCCTTACCATTAAGGAGCACTCCATCATCAGCTCAGCAGCATGGAATGATAACTATTAACACAAAAATCAATAACTAAAAAAAAAAGCTTAAACGCACTATACGTGTCTATAATATCTGAGGATTCCCCTCAATTTCTCTAGCATTCCATCACCAGAATTTAAGTTGGTGACTATGAGACCACCTCGGGAGTAGAGCTTTTAAAACGAAATATAAATTTCGAAATCGGTCTAGAATTGACGAGACTATCGCTGAATACACATAAAAAAATATGTACAGACGAACATAGAACATTCCTCCTCCTTTTTTTTTGAAATCGGTTGAAATTGAAGTAGCAGTAAATTATTCAGCTCATTACGCCAAAAAATCGATTTTATTGCTTTTCCAAGCTCTCCAAATTTAAAAATACACTTTTATTACGTTTTGAGCTCTTATGATTCAAAAATCTATGTGTATTAAAAAACCGCAATATTTTATTTTTCTATTACAATGTCTTAAGAACACGTTACTCAATTTTGATCTATTTTATGGCATCCGACGCAGTTTTTCAATAGATAACCGAGTACCTAACATTTTCGAAAAACAAGCAGAAATGGACCAAGGATTTATCTTTGTGGCTCTTCATCGCGGACGACGGATCCAGACGTTCTCATGTCACTGAACTTAAAACCTTCTTTCTAAACCCGCTTAATCAAATATCATTTCAGAAGAACGATACATCCGTAACTCCATAATGATATAGCTTTCTGATTAGTGTTTTGTGATTTACACAATCAAACACCTTGGAGAGATTGTAAAACACTTCTATGACATACCGCGAATCCTCCCAACCTTCACTTTTTTTCCTTTTCGCCATCTTGTAGATACTATAAAATTGCACATATTGGCTGTTCGTTAAAATAATAATATGCTATATATGATCATCGAGGTATTATTAGTAACAATATTATCTTAATGGATATGAAATGAAAAACTGCTCGAGGTTTTGATTCGCGCTTGACCAAGTCTTTTTTTTCATCTTTGTTAATATGCAAGTGTACAACATAAATAAAGACTGACACAGTGTCAAGCAAAATTTTAATCATTGCGGAATTTTTTTGGAATTTTGCATTCATTAACCGTATCTTTCAAAAAACTAACCGACTTTGATACAATTTGCAACAATTGAAGCTGTTTTTTAAAGAAAACAAGGTTAGCTTTTATAATTATTGGAAGAATAGTTTAAAAAAATATTGTAATAAAAACACCTTTTGAATAATTTTCCTTAATAAAATCCCTTGAACAAATAAAAGTTGTTTAAAACAATGACGTGTTTTTCTTCAAAAGAATAATTGGATAGATTTTGCAATGTATTGGTACAGCAATTCATAAAACATTTTCTTCCACGACATATCTTGAAAACAATCAACCAATTTTTATGCAGTTTGCGGGAGTCAATGCAACTGTTTGGGGAAAAGAGCTGATTCGATTAGATTGATGGAGAGTCTAAAAGCTTTTCAAGAACACATTTTTCAGAAAACATTGTTTTTAAGACACCTCAAATTCTACCGGGCGACTCTAGTTTAAGTTTCAGAAAGTCTAAATTGAGTGGATTCCTTTTGAATGTCGTAAATTGCATTTATATCGGTTAATGCGTTCGAAAGTTATCAGAGTTTTACACACACACATACCCATACAAACACACACACACACACACACACACACACGCGAACAAACATACAAACATTTGAAAAATAGTTGAAAATCGATTTCTGGGTCCCTAAAACCCTAAGATCTGGTGAAAACTCGATTTTTGAAATTCGGAGTGAAAACCGTAACTGTCCAATTTTATAAAAATTCCAAATTTCATAGTGGAAAGTTGAAATTTGTATGTACATGTAGATCATTTTATTAAAACAGATTTATATAGTAGTATAGATACAGTATAGATTATATGTGACCCACGGCGATGTTCGTAATCACACCATTTCAAAACCACGTTGGTAACTTTGGGACAGTATACAGCAAGTTAACTAATATTTGAAATAAAACATTCTAAAGTATTTTTAGTAGAATAGGTTGAACTAGTCAAAATTAATTACCTTTTACAATTTTTTTGTTAGTTTTTCATTTGTTTTAAAGCTGTCTAAAATTCTCCAATACATATTCAAATAATAATTCCATTGTAATATCGTTTACTGCCATTACTTAATTATTCTTTGAATATTGGTCAATTACTAAGAGATGGAGAGGCAATTGACGAAATGACAGACAATATAACTATTCTATGGATGTAACTGACGTACATAGCAGTCAAGAGAATATATAATTTTATATATCAAAATGATGTAGCTTGGCACTATATAAAAAATAACAGTGAATAACATAATAACGTTATCGAAGGCCCACTCTATGTCGCTTGACATAGAGGGGACCTTCGATAACGCGTGGTAGCTTGCTATCAAGAACCAGTTCTCCAGAAAGAAATACCCGAAACACCTGTGCCTCTTAGTGGACTCGTATCTCAGAGATCGCCGGGCAATAGTGAACTACGCGAGAGCGTCGAACAAAAAGGAGACGACTAAGGGTTACATCCAAGGATCAGGAGGTGAACCGATTTTTTTGAACATTATCTTGGATTCACTGCTCGACGAACTATTACTGAAGAAATGTACTACTAAACGTTCGTGGACGATGTGGTTGAGGCTTTTTCTAGTAGATCAATCGAAGCTCTGCAGGATAAAGCCAACAGTATACTGCAGGTCGTCATGCGATGGGGGGATCGCAACAAGCGCAAATTTGTGCCTCAAAAAACTAAAATCATCTTATTTACGAGGAAGCAGAAGTATGACATCCCCATCATAAGAATGGCCGGCAAGCCAATCGAGCTTGTGAACGAGCTGAAAGTATTAGGCTTAAGCATTGATAAAGGCCTAACGTTCAACACGTATGTGGCCACCATATGCAAAAGAGTGACAGACATCTATAAGTAGCTGGCACGCGCCGCTAAGGTCACAATTGGGTCTCAACCCATAAATTATTAAGATCATCTACGTCGCTGTCATAGAGCCTATCGTGCTATACGCTGTACGTTCGTGGTCCTCGGCAGTAGGCTTCATGATGAATAGGAAGCGACTAAACAGGCTGTAAAGGAGATTCGAATAAAGAATTTGCAAATCGTATCGCACGGTATCTTTCAACGCTGCTTTAATACTGTCTGGACTGTTCCCGCTGGACTTGAGAGTGTATGAATCTGCCACTATATACAAACACAAAAGGAATCTCTAGAACGACTACCTCCTGCCGGGACGAGAGTTCGGAAGGAGGGTGAGTTACCTGGAACAACCTCATCCTTCTACACTGCAAAGAGTTACATACGAGCCTCTAGAGAACGTAGATCCGGAAATTGTCCAAAAGATTGCTGGCCAACACGTGTACACCGATGGCAGCAAAATAGAGGGCAAGGTGGACGCCACGTTAACTTGGTGGAAGGAAGTTACAAATCTCACCATTAGTCTAGACCCCTTCTGTACGGTTTTCCAATCGGAGCTGTATGCGTTGTACAGAGCAATATTACTGGTTAAGTCCAGGACAGAGCCAAAAGCCAGTGTGTTAAGCGATTCCAAGTCCTCTCTAGAACTGTAAATGGACTGCGAGGCAGAACATCCGCTAGCTAAGTCTAACAGGGAGAATATTTGGGAGATCAGAGCAGAAGACCTAGAGGTTCAATTATTCTGGTTGAAGGCTCACATAGGCATGGCAGCAAACGAAAGACCTGATCTGAAGCAGTACCTCATATTATGGCCAATCTCACGAAAAGTTACTGTTTGTCGAGTACGCAGAAGTCATCTTCTGCAGTCCTGAAACACGCCCATTAACACATATTAATCCAAAATCAAACACAAAAAACGTAAACCAACCCCGGGTACAAGCGCTCCTAGAAGGACGTACTGAATTGATCCAGGCTATTCCAACAACAATCAGAATAAGAGAAGAAATTCCGAAATGCGGGGTGGAGGGAAGGCCAGGAGTCAGACTTAGACCGGTAGCTCTTTTCATGGATTGCAATTCCGAAAGACTCGGAATAAACTCTTGCTGTTTAACGGGACCTCGCTCAATGTCAATCTCTCCCAGATCAGCGGTTTTTCTGAACGGCAGCACTTTCAAAACGAGCAAGAAGCGCAAAGTCTTCGATGCACTATCCCTAGTGAAAGTCGGGGCCAAGAAGTGCAGGATAGCCAGAACTAAAAATAAAACGCTCATGTTATTCTCCTGGGAGGAAAAAACACTCTTCTTTCAGGCATGCACGTTGTTGTCATCTTTGGGGGATCTGGGTTCGGAAGGTGCGATCACACCTCACACTATAAGTGTGGATGAGATGTCGGTGTCCTTTGAGACTGGAGAAGTCGTAGACCGACTGGGATGCATCAAAGCATTCGAGGTTCACGAGGTTGTGGTGTATGAGGATCGAGGTAAGAACCTAAACTACTTCCTGCAATGCGACCTAACAAACACTGTCAATGTAGTCGATACCTGGGAGCATCTCATAACAAGCGAGGGTTTGTCAGCTTCTGAACGTCTCCAGCAACGCATAACCGAAGACAAGAAAGCAGAGTCTCAAGAGAGACTGCAGGCAGAAAGCTCACAAACAAAACTCCGAGTCTAATGAACGTGCCCGTGGGTTCCTGGGGGCATTAGGAAAATCCGCAAAAACCTTACCCGTGGAAAAATATCTGCAGGAATCAAGTAAATCTCAAGCGGTGAGGAAAAAGCCAACAGTACTAATAGACCCGAAAACCGGGCCAATAAGAGCCCAAAAAGGGGAGGTCGATCCACCGGGCCCCGGTTCCTATAAGGTGACTACGAGACTATTACGCAAACGCGTTCTCAGAGTTCATAGCACTCACCTCAGCAACCCTGAAAGTCCATAAAGCCACGTGCGGAGAGGATATTAAGGTTATGCCGAGATAAATCTGAGGCACAGCTGACGGCTGTGCTTGAGAACACGGAGGCCGCCATATATGACAATGACTCTCAAACAAGCCTGAGAGGTAAAATGAGTATTATATATGCAGCGGCCTATAGTGTGACAAATGGTTCGGTGGCCCTTGATAAGAAACAGACAGACCGTACAAAAAGACGAAAATACATCACTCCCTCGTATGACCCGATAGTGGTTACTGCCCGATGCACGAACGTTGCGCTGGAGGAGCGAATCTTGGAGATGGTAAAAACCGTCACAAAACGTAGAGCTTCTGGCGACGTCCGGGAAGACTGGGTGGTGCCCGATATAACATGGGTCAATGGAGTCGCAGGCTGTGGCAAAACAACATGGGTCGTGAAGCACTTTGAATTTGGGAGGGACGTTGTCATCACCACAAAACGAGAAGTAGCAAGAGACCTCAAAGGGAAGCTTTCTGGCCGACTGGAAGCCGACGCAAGCAGCAAAGTGAGAACGAATGCATCGGACTTGGTGAATGGCTTGTAGGGACCGAAGAATCAGCATTTGGAATGGGCGGTAGTGTTGAAATGATTTTATTAATGACGTATTTCAAGTAATTTCATTACTACGAAATAAAGATATTAAAAAAAAACTGCGATCGACTGATCGTAGATGAGGCCCTCATGCGCCACTTTGGAGCCATTGTTATGGCGACGCGAATGACGAATAAACAAATAATAATTATATAAAGATGATGCTTATTTTGATATTCGTTGATTAAAATGGAATAATTCAGTACCTAAAATGGAATTGACAAAGTTAATTTCATTACAAAATTGTATTTTGTAATGAAATTACAAGTCGACAAAAAGAGCCATTTACATTATATACCTATTTATAACATCGGATGCTGTAGAACATCTCTTCTGTAGAAGACTATGGAAGAGATGTTTAAACATATTGAATTGACCATCATGGGAACATACATCTAACTGTTGCTTCTCAATATATTTCTGAGAATAAGTGTAAAATTTTAATATAAGATCAAAATTTTCAAATAATTACAAAAGTAGTGTTGAACCTTATGCAAATAAAACGAATGATAAAAAATTAACCATACAATGTTTACATATACAAAAATAGAAAAAATATGCATAAGAAAATAAATAAATTTGAGGTTGTTTTTAAGGAAATTGACAGTGATCATTGAGCGCAAATCAATGACATATTTAATACACTATTGATCATTATTTGAAGAACGAGTCATAATTGTAAGTTCCATTGTGCTTACTTTGCTGTATTGATGTTTAATTTTTACAAAACCAATTGGTTTTTCAAAACCGAGTATTCCCATAAATTATTTGATTTAATTGCTTCATTATTTTGCAAATTAATTTAGAACATGTGAAACTACATAAAAAAACAGTCATTATTCATCAAAGTCCGAATGACTTTCTTTCATGATGGTATTGAAACTTTAAATGCAATTATTTTGTAAGTTTAAGCTTTGGTTATTAATGCAGTAAAGACTGTTAGATTTTCAAACGGTTTTTTTTACTTCGACCTGTTTATTTATTTGTTTGGGTCAAATTTAGTAATTGAAATTTTACCCCCTTGCAGTTGACGGATTGATCTCAAATTTGTTATACATCTTTAGTTCTGATGACAATACAATTTAGTACATACATTCTGTATTATTGTCAATCCAACATGGCCGCCAACAAAATGGCGGATTACATATTTATTTTAACAAACCCCTCAATGTCGATTTCAAATAAAAGGGATTCACTATTAAAACACAATTCAGTAAAAAAATGCAAATCCGGTATGGCCGCCGTTACAAAATGGTGGATTACATATTTTTTTCACTGTCCCCTCATTTTGGGTATTAAATGAAAGGGCTTGACTAATAGAATACATCAGGTTTCATATTTGTTTCATTATATCCAATAAAAAAATGAAATCTAAGCATATAATCAAAACAAATAACTTCGTCAACGAAGATTAGAGATTCAAGCATGGATCTACCATCCAAGTAAAGATTTCGTACCGCGTCGAGGACTGTGTGGCGTTCGGGTGGATAAAATGATACGTCGTTAGCGGTACACCACCCAAGTTAAGGTATAAGGTTAAAACGTGCCGAGGACTGTGTGGCGTTAGGGTTGATAAAAAGATACGTCGTTAGCGGTACACCACCCAAGTTAAGGTATAAGGTTAAAACGTGTCGAGAACTGTGTGGCGTTAGGGTGGATAAAATGATACGTCGTTAGCGGTACACCACCCAAGTTAAGGTATAAGGTTAAAACGTGCCGAGGACTGTGTGGCGTTAGGGTTGATAAAAAGATACGTCGTTAGCGGTACACCACCCAAGTTAAGGTATAAGGTTAAAACGTGTCGAGAACTGTGTGGCGTTAGGGTGGATAAAATGATACGTCGTTAGCGGTACACCACCCAAGTTAAGGTATAAGGTTAAAACGTGTCGAGAACTGTGTGGCGTTAGGGTGGATAAAATGATACGTCGTTAGCGGTACACCACCCAAGTTAAGGTATAAGGTTAAAACGTGTCGAGAACTGTGTGGCGTTAGGGTGGATAAAATGATACGTCGTTAGCGGTACACCACCCAAGTTAAGGTATAAGGTTAAAACGTGTCGAGAACTGTGTGGCGTTAGGGTGGATAAAATGATACGTCGTTAGCGGTACACCACCCAAGTTAAGGTATAAGGTTAAAACGTACCGAGGACTGTGTGGCGTTAGGGTGGATAAAATGATACGTCGTTAGCGGTACACCACCCAAGTTAAGGTATAAGGTTAAAACGTTTCGAGAACTGTGTGGCGTTAGGGTGGGTAAAATGATATGTCGTTAGCGTTTTCCCCTTAAGACTTGGACCCATTTTGTAGTATAAGAGCTTTGTCCCTCTATTGGACCTCTGGGGGGAGTCAACTGTTACAATGTCCATTACTCGTGGGAACAATATGGTAACAAACGAAAAAAAACTTGAAAATAACATAAGTAAAAAAAAAATTAAATTAAACGGCTTTATGGAAACAATGATGTAGAAAATGTACTAAAAGTTAAAAAAAATAATTCGGTAGGTCCTAGGTACCATCAGTCTTCACACCATTTTTCTCATCAATCTAGAGTATTGATTAGAAAAAAAATAAAATTGCGTGGCGCCTTAAATTCCTATCAACAGTAAGCCGCTGATGTCTAAATACTATTTACTGACTCAGGTTGTATCACTACGCCTCACGATTTTTTTTCCGATCAATACTCCGATTCCGATTGATGAGGAGAACGGTGTGAAGACTGGCGGTACCTAGGACCTACCGATTTAATTATTTAGCTTTTAGTGCATTTACTCCATCATTGTTTTCATAAAACCGTTTAACTTAATCTTTTTTTTACTTATTTATTTAGATGATGAGAAGAATAATATAAAATTTCATTAAATACAGAAACTTTTTCAAAGAATTTTATTTCACAGAAAATTACACCATCAAAGAACCATCGAATGTAACAAAGTATTAAACTATTTTGAAAAAGCGCTTTGAGTACACAATATAATGATATTATGCGGCATTGGTTTTAATAACGAAATCTTGTTGAATGCTAAAGACTATAAAGATAGGCATTAACACATTTGCGCACAAACTGATAGGTACATACTTCAGTTTAAACATCTCTGTCGAGTAGATAGCTTTCGCTGAGTACCTATTTGTTTTTGATTACAAAATAACAAATTCATCTACAAACTGTCTTATAATTAATATTAAAAATTTTCCGAGTGAAAAATGTGTAACATTCAAAGTTCAAAAATATGCTTTTATATATCTCCATGTACATTAATTTGTTACAGGAGTCAAATATAGGTAGTACTTCCCATTAAATCTTCAAACATCACTCATGCTGGTAATACAATAACGTCACTTCTTGCGTGAGTGAAGTAAGTCCCATGCAATAAGTGCATTCTAACCGCTATCTGACCGACACGAACACAGGGCGCGGCCGCGCTCAGCATGTCACTTCCCAAAACAGGCAATAATTTGTTTGGTGCCGCTTAAAAGACAAAATTGTCTATTTTAACTACATACTAAGTCAAAAGCGATATAATATTTACTTTATATTTTTACTTATTATGCACACAGCATGCACGCACGATTTTCTACGCATCTACCAATCTTATAAGGTTTTATGCTGTTCTCTTATTACTTCTACAAATAAAATTTAAATTCGTGAATTGCATTGAAGACATACGCATAAGTCCTCATAGAACTTTCATCGGAAATGCGTGTGTCAAGTTTCTTTTCGCCACACAGCTGAGTTGTGCTCCTCCTTAATACTTTTTAAAACCAAATGAGGGGCTCGGACCTTAGCCCTCCACGCTAACCCAGTATGGACTGGGTTCGCTTGCGCATCTGTTTAGGCCCATTAAGATCTTAGAGTGATGATCGCTCCGTGGTCAAAAGTGTCGCCTTCTTGCGATCCTTACTACGAGCGAATTGACCGATGAGTTGTTAAATTAAGTCAAATTAAACCATGCGCTTTGAGCTGCGGACAATAGGTTAAATCATCGGTCTCGCCATCGATCCCATAAAGACCAAAGCTTCGAGGATTCAAGGAATTTGAAGTAAAAATAATTGTGGCAGAGCGTGTCTAAGTAACAAGTTCATTGTGAAATGAAAATGACAATAGTGATTAATTATAAACCGATAAATGTCTTTTTCTTCCTTGTGTCTTCTTCTCTATTACTGGTCTTACATGTGAAAACGGAAGCATTGTCTGTTGTGGCCGACTATATTAGAACCTTTTTTTTTGATCCACCAAATTGACATAAAATTAGCTCAATTTAAATCGGTTTAGTTTGCTGTTTAGAAATTATGGAGCGAAATACAAGTCCATTATTTTTATCAAAATTCATCGAAATAAATATGAAATGAAATGTATAAAAACGTAATTATACTATGTTATCTGGTACATACCTATTTTGTTTTCGCGCTTAATTATTTTTCATTGTTAATCTTTGTTATAAAACAGTCATAATTATATAATTGTTTTCGTCTGTGTCTGTTTGTATGTTGCAATCGATTTTGTTCCAAATGGCTTGACATATAAATGTGGAGATTAAATGGAAGTTCGGAGTAATTAGACACCCTTACAATTTTGTTACTCCAATTTAGACCACGAATACAACTTTTGATTATACAGTGATGAAAAAGTATTTTGGACTCTAACGAGTACTTGTAAATTCTTAAAGAAAGCTTGTAAATGTACGAGTTCATAAATATATATTTGTTATATGTTTGACTTGTGCAAACTTTCTTTTCATAATGACCAAATCATTCGCTTTTGCCCTATTTATTGGGAAAAGTAAACTCCAACAAAGTGTTGAAACTCTAATAGTATTTATAAGATGCGGATTAATTAAAGTTTGTATTGCGGTTTAGATTTTTACCTTTGTTCCAAATGTATAGTTCCAAAACAGCCTCAGTTCATAATCTGTTGTTTAGTATTTAGTCATAGAGCAATGTAGTATATATTTATCAGTTTTACGCATCTCTTTGAATGCAGAATTTAATCCAAAACTACTTCTTTTTAAACGTTAAATTATATAAAACACGTAAAGGAAAAGAATGCATTCCTATTTAAAAGGCCGGTAGCTTACAAGTGACTCCTCAGGAGTTGCCCAGGAGTTGTAGCTCAGGTGTCCATGGACGGCGTTGAGCATTTACTTTCTGACGACCAGCATGCTCATTTGCCCATTATAAATATTATAAGAAAAATATACCTATCATATCAAAAGCGTTGTAAGATTCTCGCCTTTATTTTCTCATATTTTTCTTACTTATTTCTGTGGATTATGAACATTGATTTATTGTTATCCTAATTGTTCAATTTTCATTATGTATACTGGCCGATCTGCTTATAAAAAAATTAAGGCAACATATGACCGTTTGACACCTTCATGTCAACTATTATACTGCATAATGAAGTTAGACACCCAAATTGGTTTGTGCCGGCGCAACCAGCACTACTGTAGGAACTCCATTAGATAGTTTTCAAAAAAGAGAAGGAAAATAGTTCTTCAAAGGCGTGTCACTTTCTACCGGCGATAACCCATGAGTTATACGTCAATGAGCAGATTTTTTGGTAAATATTAGTAATCTGTATTAAACACACACACCAAACATAAGAACACTTAGAACAATAATAAAAAGACAAAAGACTGTATCGAGAACTATGGTTCCTACTAGTATTATTTATGCATTAGCGTATCACTTTTTATAGGCGATTCTTAGGTGTTTGAGACCGACTCTAAAACAGTCTAAAAATCATATTTGTGAGTCAGTGCGGAAGCTGAGCGAGCGCGATGAGGTAGGTGGAGCAGAGACTCAGCAGGCCGACGGGCAGGCGTATGTCGACGGGGACGAGGCGGCAGAGGCGCAGCGAAAACGGCCGCAAGGCGATCACGTGGAGAAATTGTCTGATGCTGGCTGTCTCCTTAGCATCTACAAATAATTTGCAATTTGTTAATACAAATTTGAAATGCGAAGGTATGTTAAATGGAAGATCAACGTATTGTAATTCAGCAATAACAGCCAGAGAACTTAAACTTAGAGAGAAACAGATATAATAAGAATTCTTACCTTTAGACAAATACAACTCTCTAGTTAAGATGAATTTAATGTGGTCTACTCGGGATTCAGTCATGGCTGCTATTACGCCTGGCAGGCTGGTTAGGGAGATGGCGTAGATATTCTCAAGGTATGCAAAACCATGAATCCAAGTCCATTGTTTAGAACTAATTGAAATATTGAAAATTAAATTAGTTCTTGGTTAAATTTAACATCTTCTCCAACGTAAATCACTTCTTTACCGATTTAAAAGGAATACAAAAAAAAAAACAAAAATAAAAAAAATATTCATAAGCCCTGGTAACTTAGATAATATTAGTTACATAATTTTGAAATGTATATTTTTATTACTTAGCCACTAGAAAGACAGTTGTTAATAAGATACAAAAAAAATCATGAAATGAAACAACTATTATTTTCATGTCTACAATGAATAGTTATAGTTACACCGATAATAGCGATGATGACCAAGTAATCAAGAAGGTTTCAAGGATTACAATTCGGGTCATGACTACACGACTATTAATCAATGACTTTCTAATTAAAGTCAAATGAAAGCACTCGGTCTGTTTCTCGGACAGTTTATAAGCCGCGCTCGAGGGCGCCGTCGCCACATCTGTGACAACGACCGTCAGCAGCTCCTAAGCAGACCCTAAGCGTATTATGATCGAAAATGCGTAGATTTACATCGTATTCATGGCTTATGAGAGAGTAAGTTTGCAAAGACACAAGTGAACTGTCCATCTCGCACCGGCGCCACGAAGATGAAATACTCCGAAAAATCATTTTGTATTTTCTTTGATAGGTTCGTATTTTTTATTTCATTACGTTGTTTGTTTTGATGGAGAATCGAAACATGGGCTTAGGCAGAAAAATCAGTGATATGAATCGTATGAAACGGAGTCAGTAATATGAGAAAGGGTAAAGGCTTCGAATCTTTAAAAACATGTTGGTGTTATTCGCTAAAAAAAGTTGAAGAACAGCGCGATTGAGTAACGTCTGTCTTATTTGCGAATATTGACTAGTACTGTCAAAGTTCACAGGAGAGGCAAGAACAATTCATTTCTGTGCGTAAACATTCGTGTCATTATAAAGTCATAGAATCTCCAAAGCGAAGCCAATGAAGGCTTGGTTCTTCGCGCAAGCATGCCCCGGGAATGTGCGGGCAACTGGGTTTGAGGAGGAAAAACAGTAACGACTTGCCTCAATTAATATGCTAACATTTTAAGGGCTAATGATGCTCTACATCAAAGGGAAAGTAGATCGACTGATATAAGGTTTACGGTCATAAACAAACCTAAATTAATGGCTGAAATTTTTGACATACATATTTCAAACTTTGGATGTCCATTTTGTAAAAAATGTACCTGACGCAAAGAATTAACTGGAAATTAATGAAAAGTTTAAAATTTTTAATACTTTCTTTTTTTCTATCTGAGGTGTTAATTTGTAGCTGGTGTTCAAAAACTTAAAAAGTGATAAAATGTATTCAGAGGTGTATTAGAAAAATATGAACGTGCGGCATATCCCAGCTAAATTTGTTTTGTCATTCACCATTAGAGGAATTTTCCTAGTCGCTAAGCCTTAATAACGACTCAATTAATTATTAATTCCCACTTTTTATCTATGTACATATTTCATCTACATATATACATAGATACAGACATGCCAAACAGAGAATCGCTTTTTTTATCGCCTATTGTTATTATGTTTCGTATCGATTCGGAAAACGAGGAAAGTGTTAAGTATTGTAATATCAACAGAATAGATTCGATGAAGCACATCATCGATTAATGGAAAGCTCACTGACTTTCTCCTATGTTTCAGTCTATATCTCTGGTTCCTTGTAGTCTAGGACTATGTTTATACATTATACCCTTTGTAAAAAATATGCAGTCGAATAGTAAACCTCTATACAAATTTGATGACTACTTTTTGAAGAAATCTCGAGCGTAAATACATACGGGGCAAACAAAGAATCATCTTTTTGAAACAGGTCAGAAAATTTTAAATATAGATGGTACGCGAAACATTTTAACAAGAGATGGCTTTCCAACACTGTAGGAATTTGCACTCAGACGAATTGACCGATAAACGTTGGAGTTCGCAGTCACCATTCCTAGATACCGTCTAGCTGCAATTTGAAAATCATATCTTTGGACTTGCCTGAAGCAATGAGCATGAAATCGGTATTATTTGTTAATGTTTTTTTTCCGTATGGGCTACGACTTGAGGTGAAAACTTTAATTTGGGTCTAATTAATAGATAAAATCTTAATTTTACGAAATAGCTATTTGACACTAGCGAATATGGGAAGAGTAAATACGTAACGGCCAATTAAAAAAAATTGTTGTGCAATTTTTTTTTGTCTATTGTAACAGTAATTGTTTATAAAAGAAAACCCCGACAAACGTGTGTTGGGTCATGCGCAGTTTAGAATTCCGTAGTTGTCCGTTACAGCATACAGACTTAAAACTTACGGACTTACGGACTTTTGTTTGATACTATAAACCTATTGATTCAGTTCACGGTGTAGCGGCTAATAAAGTCTAAAACGGGCCCACATAGAACAGGTGTTAAGAACGTTATGATTTTATATTTTTATAATTTTACATGGTTCATAAACTTATATTTATTACCTATTTTACACAAACAATAACGTCATATAAGCAAGTCTCAATGAAATTTGATTTTCAAATTATACTTTTTACTTCTCTAATGACTTTTTATAAGTTGGTCAACTGTTATTCGTTAACGTGTAAAGCCTATTTAACTGTGACAATTTTCCTTTAACTTTGTTATGTATTCCACTGTCGCGATTTTTTGACATATCCATGAATAATTATTTACCTGGAAGGAAGAATGCGGGGACACTTGACTCTAATGAAAATTAGAAGTTTAAGACTTAATATTTTGCAAAAGCCATCCCTAAATCGAAAAATGGTTTTCACAGAACGACAGTGTTTTCGAACGAGCTATCCACCGATGTCCCACACCATGGATAGACAAGGAAAGAAATTGATACGCCATTTACGTGTAGGGGAACCTAATATATATTTTTAATCTTATTCTACTATTTTATCGGTATAATTAATATCAAATTACAGCTTTTTAATATTAAGAGTCTATAAGCTAAGCCGTGGACAGACATGTAGAAAGACAGACGAACAGACGTACGGACATAGGGAAACCATAAGGCTTCTTTGTTGATTACAGAACTCTAAAAAAATTTCATTATTAACTTTTTTTAGAAATTATTCACAAGTTTTGCAAGTTTTATTTAAAAAAATCCGACAAAACAATATACATTTATTGTTTTAGGCCCACTCACTGTCCATCAGATATTCCATTTCTTTTTAAAAATCCCAGTGGCTCACTCTCTACATCATCAAATATTCTATTCTTTCCAAAAAGGTCGGCAACGCTTTAGTGACTCCTCTGGAGTTGCGAGTGTCTATGGCCGGCGGTGATTACTTACTCTCTTGTGGCTTACAAACTTCTCTTTGCCTCTTAAAATGCTATTAAAACAAAAGAAATATAGTTAATCATCATAATGACGACGGCGATGTTGGTAATCACAAAATTATAAAGACAACATAATAATTTTGGAATACTATACATCAGGTTAATTAACATCTGAAAGAAAACGTCTTTGATATATTGTCTACTATTTAAGGGTACCACAGTATAAATAAGTAAATTTTTACCAAATTCTCGATAAGTAGTTCTGTTGCTCTGAAGTTGTCTATGAGCCTCCAGTACGCATTCAAATAGTGGTCCCAGAGTTTGACCCGCATTTCTCTAATACTGTTACTCAACGAATGTAGTTCTACTTTGTTAGATAAGGTGTACATTCGTGAGAAATTAAGGACTAATATAACTAATCTTGGGATGTAACTGAAGTCTATGGCAGTCAAAAAAAAAATACTAGATATAGATATAAATTGCTCTGTTTGACACATAGTTGAAAAAAAGCAGTAAGTCGTAGCTACAACAATTCTTGCAATAAGAAACCAAATGATGAAAAGAAAACAGAATATGTATGTCGCTTTCTTCGATTTCTTATCTGTACTAAGCAAGAAATCAATAATTTTAATTTCATTACAAAATGTAATGATATGTTTTTCACCATAGTAGCATGATACCAAGACGTTTACGAGAAAATCTGTAATAATGGATATCCATATTATAATATAAAGCGAATTAGTCTTTATACACGTGTATAACGTGAAAGAACTAATAAATATTGCAAATAAAATACAACAAAATTTCGCCGAGATGCGTAGGAAACGATGTCCATCGAAATCAAAGTAGTAACAGAAAGGAAGACGAATGTATAATAACAGTTTTATATTAAATTCTTCGTTAATTGCCATTACGATAGCCTTCGACCAGACAGACACGTCTTCGTCTAGTGAACGGGGTATATGGAAATGCAACGGCATAAATAAGATAATGAAATATTAGGCATAGTAGTTGTTAATGTACGTCGTTAGTGTAGATAAGAATCACAATCACATATTAATAAGCTAATAGTTTAGGAGTCTTTATGACGCTAAAAGTAATAAGAATTTTACGTGTATTCTTGTCAATTTGAAAAATAAGAATAGAACCACATCATTTGAAGTTAAAGACACGTTTTCAAAATAAAATTCATTCGTATGTTTGTCTCCCATCGTCATTATGAGTCGAGTATATACAGACATATTCATTGAAAGAAATTGGTAGAGTTAAAATTTTAGTGTAAATTGAAAAATATATTACGAAGCATAGAATATTGTGATTGGGTAACTTCCGTACTTTTTTAATGCTCCCCAACTTTTTAAATTATAATTCTTAGGTAATGAGGAAACGGTTGTAGACCAAATCCCTTCGAGAAAATAATTTCTCGTAGCGTTTGCCATAGGAGCCCGTCCTGGCGATCATGCTTTCAAATTTGTTTTCGTGTTAGTTTAGTCTAAATCATTCTTATGATTATTGGGTACTAGCAACGGGTTGCACCAACAATTTTAAATTAAGAATTTTTAAGACATAAATGAGAATTAAGAAATGATATAAAATTGGTTTGCTGCTCATTTTTTTTTGTAGTTTTACAATTTCTTCATACGTATTTACAATTTATTATTTAGTGAAAAAAATTGATGCGACATCAATTTATACGTTTTATCTTTCAATTACTAATATGTTAAATAGTTCAGATACCTAATTATCTATTATGATTATAATTAGGTATCTTAACTATGACTCTGATAAGTAATAAATCTTGGTACCTCAAGGTAAAGTTATTTTATTTGCAGTGCTCACATATCAATTTGCACTTCAAACTCCACAAAAATCATTAGTAAAGTTTTGCATTTTATGAATAAAATACGAACTGATAATTATCTATTTTACAGAACATGGCATTAAAATAAGTAACATAAAAAATTCAGAACAATTAATATTTTAAAATATTTAATTCTAATCATGATTTAAAACTACGAAGTTAAAATGAAGTTTATATTTAATACGCTATTGTTGCAAACTGCATTAATAAACAAGTTGATGAAATAGCAATAATCATCTTGCCAAATAAATAATATAATAAGACTGCTTGTCTATATCGAAATGAGTGGGCGTGGTTGTTTACACATCTATGGATTTTGATTGTTTATTGTATATTTGTTTGCTTACGTCAAGTATGATTATATGTTTACGACTTATTTTATAATTGAAGATCACGTATTTGTTTGCCAAAGATGACTTTCCTTATACTTAAGGAATATTCTAGACCAGTATCCACACATATATACCTATCACATATATATAGTGTAGTAGCTGAGGTGGATGTAGGTAGCATTTGAGGTGTTAGCCCTCCACGCTCAGTCTCGCGAACGTGGGTTCTATTTGCATTCGGTATATTAATTCCAACTTAGATCTAAAAGTCGAGCTGGTGAAAAATAAGAGAGTAGAGAGTTGTCAGGTGAGAGATAGGAAATAGTTGATCAGGATTCCTGCCAATTCCAGAAATCTCGATAGTAGTAAAAATGGATTGTTAAACGTTGGATGTGTTAAAGTGAGTATACATGAGATTCATAAACAGAGGTATTAAAGACCGTATCAAATAAATATAGTTGTATCCTTACCATATTTGATTCAAGTTTTTGGTAACCCTGACGCTCGCGAAGGGTACCGTCCATGCTACAACATATATTGTAGTAAATGAGTTAAGTGTAGGTGGTAGTCGAGGCATCCGGCCTCCGTGCCCAATCCCGCGAACGTGAGTTCCATTTTTCAATTAATTTAAGTGCGAAAATAGAATAGAATGTTTGTTGATGGGAAAAACAAGGGAGAGAGTGTAAAAAAGGCGATCGGGGCTTTTGCTTACGTACAGATAACCCGACGAAGGGTACATCTTCGCTACAGTATACATATATATAGCAGAATTTAGAACAAACTAAGAAGCGAAAAACAAGCGAAGTGCGTTCAATGTATTAATGTGCTCAGTAGTGAATTTTGGTTAGTTTATATTATAATGGGAAATATGGCTTTTCTGGCAATTCCGGCAGTCACAGCTGCTATTTTAAGTTATCTGCTCATGGAAATTAGGAAACAGGAGAAGTAGGTTGGCCGACATGAAAAATAGTTTTACTGGTTGGAAAATAAAGTTCGGAAACACGCTGTACAATAGGCTTTGAAAAGTAGCTGCTAAGCTCGATCCAAAATTTAACACCTGTTATATTACCAAAACAATCGTAGTGGATTTGAGTGGATTTGTGCTATTGGATATTAGTATGGATATATAGACCGCATAGCTTGCGGTAAGTTCAACTCGTTGAAGTCTAAAACGAATTTCGAAACCAAGCAATAAGAAATACATATTTAGATAGAAAAATACGTACAAGTGAAACCATCTCGTAGATATGTACCTGCCAGACATTATCAACAAGTTACAATTAAGAAAAATCGGGTAAGATGATGGAAAAAAATTTAGACATTTAAATTTAAAATTTTATTAAAACTCAATTAATAGAAGCGCAGTTCTTGTTGTTTAGATATATCGACGCATTTTCTGCAAAATAAATGTGCTCAACGAAGTGAAGTACAATAAACACTATAAGGGATAAAATATTTTTCTACTTTGGTATCAAAATCAGTTACTGATAAGTTAATTAAAACTGAAAAAAAAGGAAAGGGTTCTTAACAGCTTAATATCATACCATGTAATGCTCCGTCTACCTGTGAACGATTGATGTAATAGATGCTGGGAGAACTAATTGGTGAAGCATGTCAATTATACTTGGATGATATTATAGTAATGGAAAGGGATTTTGAGGACCGATTTTTTAAGTTAAAGTAAGTTCTGCGGAAGACTGGCGATGAAATGTAGAAGCTCAGCCCAAAGAAATGCTCATTTCTTAATAAACAAGTCAATTATTTGGGGAATATAATTGTTGAAAACTCAAATGGACCCAATCGTGACATGGTGAAAATAGTTAAGGCAGGATCGAAACCGCGGGATAAAATGGAAATTTGCGCATTTCTGGACTATATTCCTACTACAAACGCTTGTAAAAGGGTTTTTAGATAACGCAAATTCTTGCATTAGCTGATGGAAGAAAAACGGTACTATTAATGAGATAAGCGGTACGAGATTGCATTTAACAAATTCAAGCAATAGATGTTGTCTATATAAAGGGACTGCAACTGAGTTTTCCAATTAACTTTATTTTTCAAGATAAGAGGTTCCTTAGGTGTCGCTACTTGCATATATATAGTATTATATTTTGATATTTTCTACCAATCCCCCCATTATATCAAAATTAACTCAAAAAAACATGTGTTTAAATACAACACAAACTTAAAATGAAACTTTCAATTAAATAATTGAAAGTTTCATTTTAAGTTTGTTCATTTTGTTCAACACAAATGTGTTGAACAAAAAATTTAAAAATCTAGAATTTTTTATACAGCCTTATGACTTAGTAATTAAATCTGCAGCCATATAAGCTATTTGTAAATAATTAACTTTAAAAACATTGTTGTAAATACATTTCCTACTAAAGTGGTATTGGATGTCAACATGTTTTAATCCGTTATGAAATACAGGGTTATGCAACAGGGTTATGCAACAGTTTATGGGCATTTTGATTAACATTATAGATAATAATGTAATGACTTGAAATGATATTAAACATAACAATGAACCAGAATTTCGAGCGTGTTCAATCTATAAACACCATTCTGCTAAGATGCACTACCAATTCATTCGCCATTCCTATTCTGTATATGACAACCATCATCTGTAAAGGTGACTTTATTTCTCTTTTCAAACAATTTCCTCACTGAAATAAGATTGGTTGTAAGGCCTGGTAAACAAAACACATCTTCAATGGTGACATTAATTTCATCGTCTGTAAACGAGGTTTCTATCTGTGCATCGCCAGCACACGTGACCGAAACAGTTTCTTGATTCACTACAACGATTTCTTGATGAATTTTTCTGTATCTGCTTGTGATCAAATCTACGTTAGCAATGAGATAACTGGAATCCACGTACAAGTGATTTTTACTGAAATCAACACTCAAAAATACCTCTGAGAATGCGTTCGTCTGTGCATGGTCTTCATTTTTATTATTTAATTTATAGTTATTCGGGCTTTGCGTTCGATATTGTCAAATTTGTTTGATAGCATCTGGTACCAAGAACTTTCAAGTTACCGTTATTAATGTTGGAATTACTTGTCTTTGGTAATTTTGAAGCGCCATCTTTATTTGCACATTTTTTTTTCGTTTGTAATGCCAGTTTCAAGATATACTTTGACGTCACTGTCGCTGACACGACCTACAGTTTCAATGTGTAGAAGCTCACTTTTAATGGCGTCCATCGTCACTTGAACATCTGAATGTTCATTCGCCATAACCATAGGAGAGAAGTTCTCTGGTAATCCAGCTAGTAGCAGTGATACATTCCACTTCTAATTAATTGAAAATCCTGTCCCATAAAGTTTCTGACTAATTTCATTTATCTGAGTTATGTACGCAGTCATGGAACTATTGAGTAAATATCCGAATGTATAGATATCAAATGCTGTAAAAGACTTATTCTTCTGTTGAATCCGGAATCGCCAAAGAGAGACGTGAGAGTTTTTCCTACAGCTCCTTTGTTGTTTTAACAGTTTTTATATGGACATATAACGACGAGTCTAAAGTTAGAATTAACTGCTCCTTTGTCTTCTCGTAGTCTGCGGCCGATGATTATATCTTTCCGCTGGCATTTTTTTCAGGCTTCATACATTTAATCGTGCCTTCTAAAAGTAAGAAGTTTTTGCAGCAAGGACCCACTCGTCGTAGTTTTCTCTTCCACGCAACTTGGGAGCGTTTACAATGCAGTTAGCTGCCATTACGAAGTTCCGACTCGGCCCCGGCCAAGTTAACACGTGTGGTTATTGAAAAATCAAGCCGAATATGCAGAAACTAGCCAAAATAATTTTGGAATGTTTAATATTATTAAATACTGTAACTACTAACTGAATTATTTTCGCGATTCCCTTATAAAATTATTTAATTCTTGGCTCATAACTTCGAAATAAAACGACGGTAGCTGAGTTTTCCAACCGACTAACTTTATTTTTTTCAATATGACAGATTATATATGTGTCGTCGCTATCTGCACCATAGATTATACATAGTATTATATTTTTATTTTTACAACCAATATGTTGAAATATCACAATTCATCCCTTATTTTACCCCAGGATTGATTAAAAGGAAAACAGACTTTTCCTCTATTTCTATAAGAAACTAAAATGTAAGTATCTGTAGCTTCAACAGTTTCGACTTTTCATGCAACATAATTTATCATTTTCACTTAGTGGTATAATTTCCAATAATATTTTCTTAGCGCTCACCTACGTTATAAGAGGATTCTCTATACAAAATTTTAAATCTCTAAATCCAGTAGTGAGGGCTATGGGTTGACATATCTGTCAGTCAGTTTACTCTTTTATAGATAGATACGTAGGTGATAATAATATTTTTTAAAATTAGCCATTTAGAAACTGTAAAATAAAGAACATAATTAAATTTAAAAGATGGAACTCATTGCTAATTTCATTATGTATATTGCATTCATTTGTCACTTGTTATTAAAAATTGGCGACAAAAAGAAAATTGTTTGTCTAATATCAATATGAATTTAGCGCGAGAAAATTTTTGGCGCAATGATTTTTTATGACTTTTGTTATCATTTAGACCATTTTGGCCATTTATGATGAAGCATCAACTTTTACAACTGTTTATAACTGGTTTAACTAGTTCAAACATGATCGAACTAACCTTACTGACGATGTGCATGAGGGATCTCCTTCTACGGCGACGACCGAAACAAAATCTCAGTGCTCATAATATAGATTGACAAAATAGTAATTTATCAGCATATTTGAACATGCATAGGTATCGGTATGAGCCAAGCGCACAAAATCCTTCATGAACATTTAGCTGTCAAAAACTTTTTACTCGGTGGATACCTCATAATTCGACCAAAGCTCAAGAATTTTATCGTCTTAATGTGTGCCGCGAAATGACGCAAACATTTGCTGGTGGTGATTAAAATTCTGTATATGACATAGTTACAGATGACGAAAGCTGGATATACTGTTACGATTACGATGTTCATTTCGACTTGACGAAAAAAAGATGGTGGCCTCTTTGTTAGGAATGACCGACCATTATACAATAATTGTTTTTCAAAATAAAAAACAGTTTCTACAGACAGGTACAATAACAATTGTTTGCCTGTTGTCTTGGAAAAAGTTCGGGAAAAATTGTCTCAAATTAGGATTCTCCTTCATCACGACAACGCCTCACCATATTCACATACCACCAGACAAACAACTGTCTATTTGGAAAGGTTCGGTATAAAAATACTCACTCGCCAACAGTCCCAACCTTGCACCATGCCGTTTTTATTTATTTCGTAAAATAAATAACAAAAATCAAGGGAAGTGGTTTACAGACGCCGGTAAAGCAGTGTCAGCATATAAAAAAGCCGTTGAAGTAACTGCTCAAAGCGAGTGTGCAAAGTGTTTCTCTTATTAGTTCCATAAAATGCAGTGATGTATTAATCTCAAATGATACAAATTTGTAAAACAACAATAATAAAGTAAATAACTAATGTGCTCAGTTTTTTATTTTCTAAAGACTCCGATTGACCCACATATTAAAGTTTCTGACTTATTATCCAGAGATTATCATACAATAAAATGCATCTTTTAAAAATGTATTTCCCTAGATATAAGTCTGTTATAAAATTCAGCAAACCATACGAGTTTGATGAGCCAACATTTTTTATCACATAGTTTTATCATATCTATAATTCTTTTTCTTCAAGCACATGATGTGCTGTGTACATGTCATGAATGTATAATAGGGTGGTCCAAGCCAATATGGCGAAAAATTCTTTTTTTTAATTTAGGTTTCGCCACCCCCTCTATTTGTTATACCTAACATTTCTATGATGTGTAAAAATTTTCAGCCTCCTATCTTATATACAAGGGGGTGCTCATGAAATCAAAAGGTTCTGACAAAAGTTGAAGATTGTAAGTAAAACACGTAATTTAAGGTTTACAGTATTTTAATGAAATAGTTATAAAAAGTATTTAAAAATTATCAAAATTAGGTAACAAAGCTATTGCTTAATATATAATCAGTCGTAATCTTTCAAAACGATGTTTGTTAGCTCCTTTTTGGATGTTTCAGTAGAAACGATTTTTCTGTTTTCTTCTACTACGTGAAGCAAAAATTGTTTTTTGTCCTCATTTTTTGTTAGTATCGTGTTGTAATCTTCAAACAATTTCACACCTCTCTCTGCTGTATCATTGACAACACGCAATTTTTTGACGCAGTTCTTGCCTTGCAGATAATCATCATTGTCATTCCAAGTGTCAGTAGGCAATTCCAAGAACGAGTCCTTGATATCAAGAGCTGAGAGCGTTTTCAACGTTCTTTGTGTTACGAAAGCTTCTAATGTAATCTCTGACGTAAGCTTAGCAGAATCAGCTCGTACTGAACGATTACCGCCATCAGAATTCATTTTTTGAACAATAGCCTGTTTGTCACTCTCAGACAGCTTTTCAGAAAACAAGGCAAGTGCAACTAATTCATTTGACAAATACCATAAATGACGCTCTAAGACACCTCTAGCTGCTTTACCGATTTCGGAATCAATAGCTTCGTACAATCGTAACTTCTTCCAAAGTAGTAAGTCATTTACTGGTGCATCTGCTGCCAATGGCTCTTCGATCCATATTTTAGCGTAGATGAGCGCACCAAAGCTAACAAATCGAACAATTTGTTTTTCTTCTCTCTTGGTTAGTTTCAATGCTTGTAAATTATTTCGAAAGAGAAAAATCTTCAAGGCATATAGCAATTTTGCCATCCAACGAGCATGATGAATCGGACCTGGAGCGCGCCAATGTATCTTCGTAGGTGGTTTGTTCAAAACAATCATTGTAAGATTGATTAGCTCTTCGTAATCATCACGAACTTGATTCTCTCCAGATAGAGTTGTAGTAAGACTGTCAAGAGTATTTTCAGCAAACTGTAACGCGTTTTCATCGAGGTTAAGACAATCATATGCTCCTTAGGTAAGGTTTCCCAAATATCGCAAAATCTTTTGAAAAGTGGGATTTGAGGAGAGCTTGATGGCCCGAAACACAGTGTAAATATTTTTGAGAGCATTATTTCAAATACATGATGACGACAAGCAAGCCACAAAAGATCATGTCCCGTATTTTCTTCTAAAAGAACACAAGCTCCCTTTCTGGCACCGGTGTTAGAAGCAGTAGTGTCAAAACTCATAGCCACCCTAATGTATAATAATATATATTTCAATATCTCTTAACATTTGTTTGATCCACCAACTCAGAGATTGTATTGGTGATGTATGGCTGATTTATGTTAAAAATACTTCTTGATTACATCTTACAAATCGCGTTTGTTTCACTCAAATAAATCAGTAAAGATTGAATTGAACATATTTTCTCATTTTCTTTGAAAGACATAACATTGGAAGGTCCATCAAATATTCTATTACTTATTAAAAGTTTGTGTAATTCACTCTCTCCATCAGATATATTCCTTCTCCAAAAAATCGGCAACGCACTAATAACTTTTTTGTGGTTATCCTGGAATCACTTACTCCTACTCCTTAGTGGCTCGCATGCTCGTTTGCCAAAATAAAAAAATAATTACAAATGATGTTCCGTGCACTTATCATAAATCATACGTGCTACTACATTATTCAGAGTGGGGTACTGAACACCTCGAATGGGGTTGTCTATTGTTGTGTTGTCGGCTCCGAGTACGAGTATCTTACAGTTACGAAGGTTTTGAGTAAAGCATTTAATTTTAATATCAAAAAGAATTGTCAATAACTCCAAATAATTGGTATGACATCGTCTTTTTTCCTCATTCCAAAATCCATTAATCGATTCTCCATTATGTACTACATCCCGACCTGTAGAACTAGCATCAGTTAATACTTTTATTGAAAATTTATTTTTCCAAATAGGATTATATCATCGCGAAATGACCTTATTGGCGATTCGCACATTAAAATTAAATGAAAGGAAACACGTAGAATAGCAGAACGCATATATCCAGTAATACAGAGTTACAATGTATCATTAAAGAACCAGTTAGTCAGTATCACTCTTGACTTGTTAACATTCCAACCATAGAAATGAAACTCTCTCCTGCGTCTCGTTCTTCGCTATTTATGCTTATTGACTGTTCTCCGAAAAATTCTTGATTTATACAGAACTATAGAACAACATGTCATGTCCAACATAAACAAAATTTATTGCTTTTCGAAATTTTCAGTGCACAAAATAAATCAATTAAAAAATAAGATGTAAATAATCATTAAAGGCGCTGACGGAGACAAAGGTCGGTGAAAGGCGGATAGCGGCGCGCAAGGGGCTTATTTATTTAGAGAATTGTGTTTTCGGATATTGTTTTTTATAAGGCAATTATTTTGCCGTTTGTGGGCCACCAGTAAAGTTCTTATTTAAATGAGTATAAAATATGCATGCTCTTTATTGTTTATAATCGTTATTTATTTTTAAGCAAAATCTTTTTACAACCGTAATTGACTAATAATTCTCAAATAATATTTTATTTTTATCAACAATTTTATTGTTAATTATCTTAACAAATTTTATCAACAATTTTATTGTTTATTATCTTTACAATTTTTGTCAACAATTTTATTGTTTATTATCTTAACAATTTTTACAAATAAACCGATTCTGATTTGCATTACATTTTTTTTTTGGAATTATTAGAAATTCTAAAAAGTACCATATATAACAAAGTTTAAAAAAAAATTTCCGTTATTGTCAAAAAAACAGAGGCCCCATTTTTTGTTGTTTTTTGTGTATAATAGTAGCAATTTTTAGCAGAATAAAAAAATACGTCTTTCTTAGAATTGCATAACGAATCTAATGAGCTATACCGGTCATATTTAGAGATACATTACAGAGAGATAAACGGTTTACCATTAACTTGTTTTATTGCGTAAACAAGTCCTTACATGTACGCTACATGTCGCTGCTGGCTAAATGACGAGCGAGCCGTACCTCACCACCCGCTACCCGTTCATACACCGCGCTGTCACTTTGCTTCAAAACATCGCACAATTAAGTTACAAATAAAAAAAAATAAAGGTGCTTATCATTACAAAAATATTAAAATATTTATAATATTAACTTCATTGTGTTTGCAATAGAGTGGGCGTAAAATATCACGTGCTTGGAACTTTTGACGAAATGGGAAATGACAAAACAAAAGTTAAGTGCATTTTGTGTAGTTGTGTTATTTCTCGCAGTGGAACAGGGCGCAGTACTTAGACGAGTGGTATAACAAATCATTTGAAGCTGAAGCATAAAGACAAGTGCTAGAACTCATGTCTACTTCTGTGAGTACTTCTGAACATATCTCAGACACTTTACCTACAACTTCGAGTGTAAGGTCCAATATAGACCGGTCTCATTCACAAGGTACAAAAAAACTCTTGAGGAGGCTTTATTACAAATTGGGACATATCAGATTCTCGAGCAAAGTAAATTCGTAACGCTATCGCTGAAATGATCGCAACTGACAATCAGCTTATTTCAATTGTGAAGAACAAAGGCTTTAACAGATTATTGCATTTATTGAAGCCTAAATATAAGTTGCCTGGAAAAAAATATATGAGTGAAGTGGTGATTCCGACAATTTATGAGAGAGTGAAAAAATTAATCAAAGATGAAATCTCAAAATCTAAGGCTGTTTCTATTAGATCTGATATGTGGACTTGCTTGAACAACATGCTTAGCTTTTTAAGCTACACTGCACACTGGCTTAATGAGGACTATGTTCTACAACATAGAGTTCTATAAATGAAAATTTTTTCTGGGTCTCACTCAAGTGATCACATACGTTCTGTATTAGAAGAGTTAGCTTCAACTTGGGACATAGCTTCGCTTATCCACGTGATTATGAGAGATAATGGTCCCAATATGGTTATAAATGAAAGTCCATTTGTAGGCACGGAATGTTTTATACATACACTGCAGTTGGTAATTAAAGCTTCCTTACAGGTTAAAAACGTAAGTGATGCTTGGATCTTTGCTGAACACACTTCAACCACTCAAACAAGGCTCAAGAAAAACTGAAAAATATCTAGAAAAAACTTAATTTACCTGAGCATCAACTTGTACGTTGGAAAGAATCGTTGAACAAAATCGTGCGATTTCACTTTAAATTTCGGACAATTATGGCTCAGTTAACATTAGAAATTGTACTGAATGACAGTGGCTGATTTTAAGAATGTTGAATTCTATTAAAACCGTTTGAAGAAGTCACCAAAATTACAAGTTCTACATTTTCATCAATTTTTGAAGTGATTCCCCACAGTAACATTCTGATCAAGTATTTAACAAAGCCCAAAATTTCAGAAATATGTCCAAATGTACCAGAAATGGTACAGGAACTACAAAAAAAGTTCAGAGTCGTTTTTGAAATTTGGAAGAAAACAAATACTACTGCCGTCTACATTGTTGGACCCCCAATTTATAATGAGATGTTTTGCTCCCGAAAATTGCGAACTAGTAAGAAGAAAGCTTTTTTTAGAAGCCATTCAAGAAAGCGACTTTGATGCTGAAAGCTCAAGTGAAGATGAAACTATAACAAACAGGGGAAGACCTCCACAAAATGTTTCAAATTTTTTAGACGAATCTCATTTGGCATTTTGAAACTGTTATGAAGAACTTGCCTCGACGAATTCTGTCATTTCGGAAGATCCTAAAAGCCCTATCGCCGTGTACCTTGGACAGCTATGCAGCTAAAAGTATTCTATCTAGAAACCAGAGCCCTTTTGATTGGTGGGCAAAGCATAAGTCTAAATATGCACATACTCCTGGTAGTAGTATGTATAGCGAACGATTATTTTCGGAAGCAGGGAACCTATATGAAGAAAAACGCAACAGACTCTTGACGGAGAGGGCCGAGAGCTTGGTATTTCTGCACCATAAATTTACCAACAGTTAATTATAAATATTAGAATATGTATGTTTCTTTTTGCTTATCTTTTTTTATTTCTGATCTCTTTTAAATTTTTATAATGTCTCTCTGTCTCTATATATCTCTATTATAGTGTATTATTTTCAATTTGACACTTAAGATTGTTCATTAAAAAATTAAAATATTGATTTGAGGTTTAAAAATAAATGTTGATATAAGTTTTAAAAAGAAATGTGGATTTGATTGAGGTTTAAAACATTAAAAAATAGATATTGATATAAAGTTTAAAAATTAATATTGTTTTGAGGTTTAAAAATAAATGTTGATTTAAGGTTAAAAATGAATGTTGATTATACTAACTATAGGTTAAGAAATAAATATATTTTCTTTTACTTATAATATAACATAAATTTTACATAAGAAGTTTTGTTTTTTAATTCTACACTGCCATGTAGCCAAGAAAATAGAAATGCTTGAACCGAATACACTCGGCTACAAAACCTAATAATTCGGGCAAATACAAATAGTGGAAAAGATGCCGAATACCGAATACCAAACGAATATTCGGCGCATAAGTAAAAATTAGTAATACATTTCGTTTTTTTTGTTGTTTATTTTTATAACATTTTTTTTAATTAAGTAATAAATTACTGAGTAATAAGTAGGTACATAATTGTACAAATTATTGTGATCTATCTTTGTTAAGAGTGATAAAGAGAATTTGATGATTAATTATTTATTAGATTATATGACGACCGATAATTGTGATAACTAGGTAATACAAAAGTGGTGAAGTAAGATCTCAATGAAAAAATATTAGTTTAATCTTAAAAATATTGTGAACACAATAATTAAAATATACAATTGAAAGCCGTTATGTAGTATATGTCTAAATATAAATGAATGTTGTCTTACATTTATAGAATTTACGACATAATAAAATGAAAAATACATTTGTTACGTACTTTATTGATTGCCTTTTTTATCTTATTTAACACTATTCAAATGTCTGTATGTATATGCAAATAAATGTGTAAAAAATACACTAGATTTCAGTATTCTATAGAAATTTTAAATATGTTTAAGTAAGTTTAGATATCGGCCAAAACTGAGAGCAAGGGCGAAAGTTCGGTTTTGGTTTCGACTGAAAAAGCAGTATCGGTTGGACTTCGGTATTATATATATAAGTTACTTAATAATTTATTAACATATAGGTTTTTACTTTGTTGATCTATGTCTGACTTTTATTATATTGACGTTAAGCTATATCACCATATTAATAATTTTCCTAATCGTAAATGATTCCAATTTTCCAAAATTTTACTTTCAATTTAAAAAACGAAATAGTAATTAAATATTAAAGAGAATAAATTTATAAAAAGAATTAAAGAAAAAAGGAATTTTCTAAATGAAATTTATATGTGTATTTTGTCTTTTTTTTGCTACCGTTTGCCAGTTTCTTTGCCATGCAACCACTCATTACTGAATTCTAAATAGTGCGGTGTTTTTACTTAAATACACATACATTATCTAAAACAAACTATAAGTATTGTTGTCAAAATAGCAATTAATAACGTAAAGGTGTATGGCTACTTAGTTTTATCAGTGGGATTGAAAATATGTGTAGAGAAATAATTAGAAAACCGGCCCAGATGGAAGTTAAACACGTTCAGAATTCTGTTCAAATAAATTAAATTATCCAAAACTTACTATGATGATAAATGTAAATTTGTTTATTATTTTCATATATTTAAATGAGTGACTACCAGTTATTTATTAACAAACTTGTAAATGAAATAGATACAAATAACACAATACAATTTTTAAGCATTTCGTTTAAAAGTATATAAACTTCATGTATGGTTCATATGCCGATATTTAGACAGTTGTTTTGGAAAATTGTGAATATTTAAAAGTCTGTGAAAAGATTTTTTAGAAATATTTTTTGTTAAATGCACTTATTAAATCTCTATTTTGTTGGGTTTTATTTTTATATTTTCAAAGTTATTAAACATAAAGTCAATGCGTGAAACACAATATTAACGGTTTTGGAAGCTTATAAGCTTTAATATATGAGAGAAAATGTAATTTAAATGTATTTTTAAGGATGTACTTGAAAATATCGATACCCCACAGGATGGATGCTGTGAAAAAAAATTAAAAAAGATTTAAAATGTCGATCCCGTCTTTCAAAAGGCTGTGCTACATTTTTAAACATTTCTTTTAAAGTAGAAAGAGACTTGAACTAACTTTCCGGCAAAATAAAGCTACAACTCCAGTGACTACTAGATTTTATGCTTTGCATGCTGTATTGTTAGCAACCGTAATTTTGTTTGTAAATCAAAAGTACAACATTCGGAGAGCGCCAAAGGCAATTGTGGCGCCGATAAGTATCGACGTTCAAATTGATGCACGTGCTGTTATTCAGTATTTTTTTACAATTACAAGTTTCCCTGTACAATTGGAGTTTATGATTACATACATCTTAGAATCCAGTAACCAGGCAAAATGTTAATTGAGGTATTTAGGAACAGAAAAACTTGTTTTTCAATGAACATGCTATGCGTTTGTGACGGTGGTGTAATCACAGTTGTTAAATGGCTAAGATCGACACACGTTGTTCAATTCTTTTCAACTCAGCGCGTTGAAAACTCGGTCTGAAAATGGAGAGTTCGGTAAAGGAGTGTTATTGGGAGATAGTGGATTAGTAACGATATTTTTACGTTAAATTAGATTCGTAGTCATTGTCAATCGATTTTCACGGCATGGACTTGGTCGTAAAATCATAGTATTTTTTTGTTTACTTAACTAATATTTAAAATGCTTTTGTAGAACCGATAAGGGCAAATGTAACGATCCGTTATTTTGCCATTAACAACATGGGTGAATATCAACGGATAAAAGGTCTGCTATTTATAAAACCGGCCCTTATTAGGCCGTGTTGTGTTATAAGAGCATAAAATGATGCTAATAGATTTTATTTTAAATTAAGGATTGTGAAAAAATATAATTTCCGTAATTGAGATTTTGATTCTTGTCAAATTCTGTTACCAATATGTGAAATACCTGTTTACTTTTCATATGCTTTACTCATATGATGAAAATATAGTTTAGTATTTAACGGTTTGTTTTTCATTATTCGCTATGGAATGTCGAAATTTATTGATGTGTGTGTGTGTGTGGAAATTGAAATAGCAATTTCATTTGCTTGTTGATTAATTAATAAAATTATGTGATATATCTGTGTTAGTTGTTATAATTACACTACCTGTACTCATTCTTCATTACATTCTAACAAAATAGAAACAAGTCTAAATCAGATTGATATGGAACGCGCACAAAAATATTAACAGAATTTCTATAATACAAATGGTATGTTAGTAGTAAAACTTAGCACATTTACTAAATAGATCTAAAGTGGAAAAAAACGGAAAGACAGAAATATAACCTCGCTATTAAATATAAGTACTTTATATACCAGTATCACGAATGTTCACTTTATATGAATTAAATTTATCATAAACAAAGAGTGAGAAATATCTATTATTAGACTGATTCCTCTACGTACTTGAATATAGATTCCTTTACAAAAAGAAATCTATATTCAAGTACGACAAATAGAAATAATATTAAATGAAATTTATTATTCAGATTCAGATTCATTTCAATCATCAAACGTAGCCTCATCACTTATACGAAACGAATTATAAATTTGGTGTCAATTTTCTCTTTATAAGTAACATCTCAACCCCAGTCGAAAAATGTTTGTTTTTATGCCTTATATTTAGTGCAAGCTTCTTTTAATAAATTCACCATTTTTGTGTTGTGGATGGTGGTTTGGTATTATCCCAGGTTAATCCTTCTTTTACCTGAACACAGATTAACTCCATAACATTATATCGATAACGGTATGGAGGGATTTTTAAAACATTGTTTCCACAGTAATTTGTCATTCCGTTAACCTTACCATTTCTTTCATTGTGCCATCTCTAGTAATTTCCGTGTTTAATATCTTAATCGTCACTGTATCGACAAATTCTCTGAGCTATAAATAATAACTTTCACCTTTTTTTATTTGCCTTAGGCCAAATATCGAGACGTTATTATTAATGAGTTCTACCGTACGTTGAATTTTCCATTAAAATAATTGATGAATATTCAAACCATTTATCAAAAACCTGCGTTTATCAAAATGCGTTTAGGCAAACGCCGATGGAAAAGCTAATCTAGTGAATGCGATAAAGCCATTTAACTTATGACATATAATAAAATATTGACGCAAGGACGAATTGACGTGTTAGGCCCAGGTCTATGTCTACCAAGGTCTACCAAGAAACGAACTGAAGGGTATATTCCCGAGGTGATCCCATAGTCACCAAATCAGAATCTCATGATGGAATAATGTCAGAGAAATTGAGGGATACCTTCAAATATTATGGACACATATAGTGTATTTGAGCAGTTATTGAAATTTTTGGGTCTAGTAGTTATCATCTCACGCTTCTGAGCTGATGATGGAAGTCACGGAGTCAGGGCATAATACTGCAATTTGTCACTAGAAATTACACTTCATTAGCTATTAGTAAAACCTAGTATACTCAGAATTAAAGTTAATTATTTAGTAATCTTCTGACTCGTTTTCATTTATATAATTCCAACCTGACAATCTTAGCAGGAACACAACCGAACTCTTTAGCGCTATCAGTAGAAACAGAATGAATTGATTTAATATGAACGTAAATGAAAATGTGATTTGCACGAATTCCAGAGCTTTTATATTGTAAAGAATAAGAATAATTTACATAGTTTGTATGAGAATGATTAGGTAGTAGCATTCTAACTAAAAATGTAAAAACACTGGAATGATCAATTACCAGCATACAATAAATTCGGGATCAGAATTGCTTTTCTACTTCCTCTGCACAAAAGCAAATTAGATGCTTGACAAATTTTATTTACCGTTCTACATACAAAATTACTAAGTTAAATATAAAGTGATTATTACTCAATAACTAAAAATGTGAAATAAAAATAAAAATCTTTAACTGGAACCGATTCCAAAACCAAGTAGTTAGCTGTTTTTGAAGTCTGTTTGGTTCCTTGAAGGCGATTTTCATTTTTAAGTTTATTCGAAAGATTTATCAATGCAGAATGATTATAGATGGTTTGTAAAATTAAATTAACCACACTGTATAATACACATATTTATTGTTTCTGAATTTCTTATAAATGTCATATTATCCTGTTACTATACTATCCTAGGATAACCATTAAATTGTACAATATACTCTTAAAAACTTGCTGCCTGTTTATAGAGAGAAATAAATAATAATTATTATAATACTACTTTAAAAAAACTTTAAATTGACTTTGTTCATTCCACTTTAGGCACCAAAAATAAAATAAGCGACTTTCAAATATAATTATTATTTGTTTGTCCTTTGGGTCTTCAAAGCAGGAAATATTTTTATTAAGAGTCATTGCTTCTTTTTAACTAAGTTACAAACCACACCATTTTTCTATATGAAAATGTTTTCTCTTGATTTCTATAGACGTCATTACATCAGTTATATCAGAATGGTCATTCTGTCCGTCATTTCCTCCTCCTGATCGTAAATGACCAATATTCGAAGAGGAATTATGTCACAGAAAAGGGATTAACGGGGTAATTATTTGGATATCTACTCTTGGACAGATTCAAGGCAACAGAAAGAATTAAAAAAAAAATGTAAAAAATAATTCATATGGACTAGTAAATCCTCTCCTACTAAAACTATATTTGAATATTTTATTTCAGATGTTACTTAAATTCCTATATACTTTTTCAAAGTTACTAATATGATTTTGTAATGGTGCGATTACAAACATCGCTACGGGTCACGTGTGATCTGATACTATACGAGTATCTACATTACTATATAAATGTATTTCGTCTGCCTGTACATATTATTTTTGTCGCGTTTTGTTATAAACTTTGCTTTGAGTTTTACTAACCCCAATTCTACCATTGTTTTTTTTTTTAAATTTTATCTATCGGTCTGAATATTTATTAATAATTTAAGAACAATATAACGAATCCTAATGAAAATTGGTATACCTTAAGAACATATTATGGTGCGAATAATATGTTCTTAAGGTATATAGTTATAGGTCTATATGTGATTTTGATACATCGTATGGCAACCATAATAAAAATTAATCCTTATTTTTATGTTTCCTTATTATCTATATTCAATTTTACCTGCCCGAAATGAATTTTTTTTTATGAAATGGGAAGTGACTGTTTTCAATCTGATTTTCGAAAATCGAGTTTTAATAAGATCTTTACGTTTTAGGGCCCTAGGAATTTATTTCCACCATTTTCCAATTGATATCTGTATCTCTCTCTCTCTGTCTCTGTATATACACAGAGAGATGTCTGTGTCTGCTGAAGATGAGGGTGCTGTAGAGTCCAATATTCTTAACTTATTTTCTAATAATTTAATTAAATCATCTAACATAGGTAATTATTTGCCTTCCATTCGTTTTGCAAATTCGTTATGCATATTACTGTCTATTATTTGCAAATTAATGTACAATAACAAATACGACCCTTGATATACGGGAAATTTTAATTTTTCTAAGGTTTCAGTACTGTCTATAGTAATAAGATATTTAAAAAGGTTTTTAAGAAGCCCACCGTTTTATTGACAGATGTGACAGACAACAAATCATACAATAATTAATCTATCAATAACCTTTTTTTACCATAACGTCGTTGTAATAAATCTAATCCAACCAAATAATTTTCTCTGGTAATTGGCAAATGTTGAATTAATGTTTTCGGTTCCCCTGATAAGCAACCAATAAGATAATATAAATTTTCCGTATTTTACAACGAATTGTCATTGCCCACAATAGATTTATATTTATTAATAAATGAAGAATTTTCCACTTTTTTGCCAGAAAAGGGAGGATAAAAAGGTCAAAATACATTTTTATTGCTTTTTCTGGTTAGTTTGCCTTATCTAATCACCAATTAATTCTTATTTTGTATTTCATTCAAAGGTTCTTATTTTATGCCTCCAATTTGACCTTAACAATAATTTTAATTCATAAATTATCGAAAAGTCACACAGTGATTCTATGAAGGAAGCATTGTTTAAATTAAGTACGGTAATAAGTTTATTACCAACACAAAAAAAATTAAAGAACCAGATATACTGGACACGTGGCCCTCTAGCGGAGGTCATTAAAGTGAATAAAAAACAATAATTTGATTTTTTATTTATTATCTATTCTCGTTCTAGTGATTCTTTTAACAGTAATATTTCGTTTTTAGATAGTAAACGCTACACTTTTTAATTCATGCTACAAAATTAAATTTTTAACTGTGAAGCTCAAGTTACTAGTGTAATGAATTCAAAATGAAAAAAATGATCGACATACATCTATAAAATATCTTTCTAACCTTGAAAGCTCCAATCTATTGAAAATTAAAAACTTTCATCATGAGTTTAAAAAAAAAATACGAAAACCGATGTTATTATTGGAGTTTCTTACGGATGATATGAATGGTAATAAATTACCTACTAATAAGCAAATTTTAAGGTTACTATTTTATTATACTAAAAACATGAAAACAATGGTGTATGACGGATGAAAAATAACTATTTAAAAAGTTAAAAAATTTGGATATTTACTTATATTTTCATATCAGATGATAAACGATGTATTCTAAAGTTAGAAAAATTACATGAAGAATACAGAAATGTGCATAAAAATGCAGGTGTGTTATTAAATTAGTAAAAAGAGCAAGAGTTTTCAAACAAATCAGAAAGCTTATTCGACATAGCTCACAGTAGTTTTTGAAATGGTCAGTAATGATGTAAAAAACTTTTTAATCGATTAACGATCAGAAAGACATTTTCATCTTAATTTTTCAGTCAATCAACAAGGAATATTAATCGAGTTATCTGGTAATTCTAATAAAATATTAGTCAATTAATAAATAAAATGTTTATGAAATACTTGAATCTACTTTTTTTATGTGACTTAATATTCAATATATATTGTATTTCAGAAAAACATGTTGATGATCGCCCTATTGAAGTATTGACCTCTGATAATCCCCTTATTGTTAATGATAATCATTCCATTGAAATGTTAACCTCTGAAAACATCGAAACAGCATCTTGTTATATAGAACACCAGTTAAATGATGCTGAATCACCAAGAGAAAATTCAGTTATTAAACTTGAACTCAATTATTACCTTGAATTATCTATTGAGTGCAGTAATCTTACAATTAAAGTTTATTTACTTTCTTTCGGATACTTATTTGCCGTTAAGTTTGACAAGCGCAGGTAGAGAAACGTCTAGTGGAGAAGCATTAATATTTTCATCGCCACCAAGTCAACGATCAGAATTTGAACCAGGTAGAAGATATTATCAACCGAAGAATGAGAGAGGAACTATTAATATTATGACAGAGAAGGTTGTTGATGTCTACACTAGATAATTGTAAAGTCTGTTATAAAAATTCTGTCCGTATTATATTTGCTACCTGAAGCGTTAAAACTAGACTTTATTTTTAACAAAACATCATTTAACGAATAGCGACGAAAAATTCAAGAGTAAAAAGCTTTTAAAATTCAAAAACTATATGGCAACGTCCAGCTTACTGCAGCTGTTCTTCATTGGGATAGTAAGCTCATACCAGATACTGTTTCGTGTAAGCAAGTCGATTCGGTATCTATATTAATTGTAATAATGGGGTTGAAAAACCTTTTAGCGTACCTGCTTTACCTGACGGAAAGAGAAAAACTCAAGTTGAAGACATTTACGGTGTCCCTAATTATTTGGGCTTAACAGAATCTATCAAGTTACTGTGTTGCGATACAACCGCTTCTAATCTAGGTTGCAATAATAAAGCCGCAGTATTAGAGGAACAGATACTAGAAACGAATGTATTATGGCTACCGTGCCGACATCACATATATGGGCTAACTCTGACGAGTGTTTTTACTTTAAAGTTACCAGGTACTACTAGACCAACCGTCCCTTAGTTTAAAAAGTTTCAGAGTTGCTGGAACATAATAGATAAATATAAATTCAAAGATGGGTTAAAATAAATAAAATTCACAAAAAATTGATTAATCAAGTTGACGAAATAAATCGAAACATCAAAAAAATATTAGATACGGTTTTACTCCGTGACAATTGCAAAGAGCTTCTTGAATTATCCCGAATATTTGTTGGTACTGTTAACCATCAAAATGTTCATTTTTATAACCCTGGAGCTTTTCATCACGTTCGCTGGATGTCGAAAGCCATTTACTCATTGAAAATTTACATTTTTCGAGATGCTCTTGAACTATCACAAGAAGAGGAAAAAAGTTTATTGGACGTTTGTTTATTCATAGTATTTATATATGTGAGATTTTGGTATACTGCACCTTTTGATATAGTCGCTCCGAACCAAGATATACAATTTTTGAAAGCAGTTTTTGCCTATAAAACTATTGATAAGTGTTTATCTGAAGCTGTCTCAAAAAAACTGGAAAACCATTTGTGGTACTCGAGCCCAGAGGTGGTGGCACTCTCATTTTTTGATAAAAATATATCAATCCACATCAAATGCAAAATGGTCAAAGCATTGACCTTGGATTTGGCTTCTAAATTAGGTTGTCCCAATAAGTATATTATAAACAATGATAATGATATAAATAATTTACAAATTAAAGAAATTGATTATTTTGTATATTATAACACTTTGGATTATTTTAAGAGATTTAATATTCACAAAAGCTTTTTGGAACGTGAAGCGCCTGACATGGCATGAAAATAATGATTATTTGAAAGGATTATAGATTACTAACAAGATTAAAGTTGTTAATGATGTAGCAAAGAGAGCTGTACAATTGACTCAAGAATATATAAATGTGTCAGTCAAAGATGAAAATCAAAATCAGTATCTCCTCCAGGTGATAAAAAAGTATATAAGCGAATTTTCAAATGCTACAAAGGAATGCCTGACAAAAAGATAAAAGTTCAATGATCAGCCTATAGATTAAAATAAATTTAATAATAATCTGTGTCTTAAAATTCAAATTCATGACTTGTGTGATTATTGAGAGTTTAAAGTAATGATTTTACACGAAATTCAGACTAAGAATTAAATAGTAATTGGATTAAGCAAAATAACCAGAAATACCAATAAAAATGAATTTTAACTTTTTCAAAACTTATTTAATATATTTTTTGCGCCAATATCAAAATTTCTCCATTTTAAAGGATCATATTTGAAGTAGAATCAAGCATTGTTGGTAAGTTGAAAAGTATAATAAACGAAATAAAAATTATTTGCTAAAAAGTGCAAAACCCCATGTTAAATGGGAAAAGTATCGTTGTTTAGGTAGGGTTAAACCGCATCGTATTTTTTTTTCTAGAATTGCTTTTAGGTTAAAAAGAAACGATTTTGACGATACCCAAGTCAAAATAGCCAACTTGGTAAATAACGGACACCTTAATATATTCTACTAAGATATGGAATGAGTTTATGAGGCTTCTTATGACGCATTCGTCATAAATTTGATCATGTACTTTGTGATTTTTGAAGTTATACTTCTTTTAAGGCGTTATGAAAAAATTATGAAAATGAATTTTTGTCAGGACAACACAAGAAACTATAGTATGAAATTCACGTAAGCGGTTTAACAAGCTACTTCATACCATTAATAACTGATGTGCCGTTGAGGTTTGCTACTAACAGTTGTTACATTTCAAATTTGTAGTTATGGAAATAAATGGGTGTGATCATGTTAATGATATTATAGAATATAAAGAAAATTATGAAATACGAATCGAACAACCAAGGATTTATTGCAAAAGGATCGATCGATCGTCGACACGTTAACGGACATCAAGCGCCAGATGCAAAGCTTAAAAGGGCGCAACTCCATAAATTTTAGGAAGTTCACAATGACAAATGTTTCTGCGGGATATGAAATATAAATAAAGTACTTACTTAGTAAAAGTGAAGGCATACAAGAAGCGAGAAATGTATCGAAATAAGGATGAAATTGAGCTATTCAGGTTTCTATTTTAGATAATCAGACAGACAAATACAATGACAATGATAAATATTTATATAATAATCATTGGAGAGATAAAGGCGAGTGATGAACGTGGACTTCGCGTGGTCCACTCGTGACTCGATCACGAAACGGTTATGCTTGATAGACTAGTTAGTAAAGTCACCTGGACTACTTCAAATAAACATATTGTAAACATATTTTTCAGGAACTTTGTGCCTTATCTCGATACCTAGTTCGAGAACAGAATTTTTAACAACTCAAACTATACAGTTTAGTTGGAGAATACCAAAATTTACTAAGAGTCCTTTAAAAATGTGAATGAACAACATGATCTGATAATGACATTTGTTATATCAGACACTTCTGATTAATTTGAATACTCAATCAACTTTATAAGTGACAGAAAACGGTCTTTGAATTGATCACATTCATCACCCTAAAATTTTTGATTAATTATTACTACGAACGAGGTTGAAAATTTAGTGAATTACATTTATCTTGTTTTGCTATGATGGATTTGTCCTTTATACAAAGTAGCATTTAAAATATCCATCCCTCTTTCTGTCTATTTATCTATCTGTCTATTCAAAAGTTAATAATTTTTGCCTAATTAAATATAGGGATCAAAAGTTTGTTTTTTTAAAAGACATTCTATTTTAAAATTATTGTTTTATTAATGTATTTCACTGATTTGTCAATTTAAATTATGATCAAATGAGCGTGTTCGAACAACATTATACGCACTCACGCATTGTCTCTAAGTAATTTAAATGTTTCAGAAAATTCAAATAATTTTTGTATTTTAATTTTATTGATGTTCATGATATATAGGTAAAAAGATAACATTAAAAAGGTAACATTAAAATTCAACAGTATGTGTTACTTTCAATATTATCGCTGCTTAGAAGTGCATAAATACTTACCAAATTTGTTGATTCCTAGTGTTTCAAGGAATCATAACAAAACCGATCCAATAGTTTCCAATATCCAGACAAATAGTAAGTCCATCTTTTGATTTTGACAGTTCTTCACAAATTTTCTTGTCGATAATTCTTTTAATTTTATACTTAATATGAATATTCGCGACAAAACGAGAATCAAAATGATTAAAGGCGGGACATGACCGATATCTACGGCAACTAAGTTGAAACTTGAGGTCATCAAAATCTCTAAGCGACACTTCTCTGACGAAAGATAACAAAAGCTCGCAACGAATAGCGCTCTTGTCATTAAAAGCCAAACTATAATAAAGTTACAAGCAGTATATACGGTTTCAGGATTTTTTTTATTGACACTCAAAATTCAGTCACTATTTTTAATATAAGTACAAAATTCAGTACAATATTTCTCTTCGGTAATAAGACGCACTAAAATATTAAATGTATCTTGAATGTTAGTAAAGATAAAAACTGTTAAAAAGGTACTATAAATACCATAAGTCCAGTATAAATGGAATAAAAACAATGCCGACTAAAACGCAATAAGCCTTTGCCAAAGGACGAAGGGTTCGGTTTCCATTAAAATCGAAGTAGTAACAGAAAAAAAGTCTCGCGTATAAGATGAACCTCATTTTATAGATTTTGCCAATCGTTGTGATATCAACTTAAAAAATAGAACTGCAGTGTTCCTCACTGTGTTGCATGTCTTGCTGTGAGCGATTGTCCGAATGCAAGTGTATAAATCAGTCTAAGTGCTTAAACACTACAGCGTTTCCATTAATTACGTTATGGAACAAATACTGTTTGTGGAAGACAATGATGAAATATATTTTGGTGGAATCTTAATAAGAAGTATTCACACAGAATTCATTCTATTAACATTTAAAAATTTTAACAATTTATTGACTTATGTTGAATTCTTACAATTTTTAATTTTTTTGTTTTTGATTACAATAGCTTGTTTTTATATATATATATATATATATATATATATATATATATATATATATATATATATAATGTATATTTATTTGATGGTCATAGTAAATAAATAACAATTGGAAAAGAAATGAGAGGTAGTGGTTGGGTGGTCAGGAAGGTCACCCTAAAGTCAAAGGTTACCGGATTGACGACGTGTGAATTGATCAAGGAGTTTTCATTTAAGTTCAATGAAAACCATCCGCTCCTTGCCTAGGAGAGCATGTTAAGACGATTTAAAGCGATTACAAAAAGCTAACGTGTCGAAAGCTGGCGTTGTTTGGCTGTATTATAAAAAAATATTTTATTTTGTGTCATATGCTAACTTGCGATCAGACAAACTCAGTTTTACAAAAAGATTTTTCTTAGTGTTGGAAATAAGAGCACAATTTATTTTAAAATTATGGTAAGATTACGGTAATTGTTAAATGGTAATGATTAGATTATTTATTAAATTTTGTTTGCCTGTCAGATCTTTTGGTTATGTGTTATTAAACACAAACATACATATGTGATTACACATAATTATTGGCTGATTTTTTTGAAAAGAGAGAAGAGAAATGAATAATATTTCACCAGTGCACTGTATAGTCAATCCCTCAAAAATTTTCGGTTTATTTGTCAAAATGGTCAAATCATATGTGAAAAAATATTGTTTGGCGTTTCTTCAATCATCAAACACCGAAGAATATTTTCGTGACTTTTTATATAAATTATAATAGTAATACATGTTTAGGGTTATTGCGTGAAATTATAGGAAAACTTAAAAATGCGATAATTTTATGGCAGTTGAATCAAATTTTCAATCAATTTCAATCAATAGTTGATTTCTATTTCCTTAAACTTACTTTTTGTAAGGTTTGAGCTTGTAAATCGTGCGAACGGTCCGTTTCTGTAGCACGAAAACATTGAATATCTGGGGCATGTCCCCAAAACAAGATGCCATACGACATATAGAAACAGCCAAAATAAACTAATCTAGAAGATTTGAAGTCTGATTAATTTCCTATTTTATTGACTGCTTAGGCGGCAGAGAGCCTTTTCGCCAACTTACTGATATGAGGACCCCATTGAAGTTTGTTATCTAAAGTAGTTCTTAGGAATACGGTAGTATTAACAAACTTTAATTCTACTTTACGTACTGGAATAGTTCTGCACCCAAATGTTACATTTTAAATTGAGAATTCTATAAATTTTGTTTTCAGGTTGTTAATAAATAGGTCATTTGCGGTAAACAATATCGAAATTGTTTAGAGATACTATTGTCCACATTGTCATTACCGGACTGTTGTATTATAACTTTCAATAACAAAGAAGTATCATCTGCAGATAGCACTATCTCATAAACATAGATAAGTCATTTACGCTAGATTCCTTTATACCCATACTAGAAAATCTCATGCTATTGACAACAACATTCTGAACTCTGTTACTCAAATACGATTTAAAAAGGCTGAGTACTCAGCCTGTTACGATAAATACAATGAAATACCTTGGAGGAATGGCAAAATAAGTTAATTGCATCTCGCTAACCCTCCCAAACCCAATAATATATTACACAAACTCGACGTCAGCATTGATTGTTGAGCGACTTCGAGTAAAACCGAATTGTTTCTTAGACAGTAACTTATTCGTATAAAAATGTTCTAATAACTGATTTAGGATTAGTTTTTCGAGAATTTTACTAAGACTTGGCAGTATACATGGAATTACTTTACTTTCTTTCTTAAACAGAGAAATACGCCTTCATCTTTACTTATTATAGATACATGCCTTGTGCGGCGTAGTGCAATCTATATTGAAGTTTAAAATTATAATAGAAAAACCATGAAGTTCAGCAGTTCTCTTCATGTATAAAGGTTTAAATATTTTTATAACCTCTTCAGAATTCATATATTTAAATTCTAAATTACTAAAACTTCTTCAAGAATGATTCGGGAAGAGCAGGGGATGAGTTAAGAGATCTGACAGTCAAAGTAGAAATGTCGACAAAGAACGTACGAACGTGTATAGAAACCAGTTACACATCTTTTACCAGTTTTTATTTAATATTAATTTTACTTATTTATTTGATTGAATTTATACTATTTTGTTCTTCTTTTAATTGATTTTTGAAATTAGCTAATTAAATTGATAAAGTAAATGAATATAAATTGCAATACAAAAATTGAATGAATGAACAATATTTAAACAGACAAAGTAATAGTTTTCAGCCGTGTCGTCCCCAATTCGAAGCCAAGTATTATTTATAATTATAATATTTACCGAATGATGCTCAACAGCTGCCACCAACTTATAGTGTCTGGTACGAGTCAGGGCTTTGAAAGCATATCAATAAATACTTATTTTTCATGAAGCGAATTACAAACGAATACGAAAACTAGAAGAATTTGCAGTGAAAAAATATTTTAGAAAGTTTTACCTATTTGGCTCATCTATTAATTCAAATATTTCTAGTAGTATGTTTTTATATGTTGGGTATAGAAAATGGAAATGTATGTGTAAATGTCATTTCGCATAGAAAGCTTGTGAGAATTTAAAATAGAGAAATTGCTGTATTTACACTATACAAACATAAGAATAATGGTTTTTAATAACTTTTATAAATCAGACAATTATGTTTTATTACGACAATTATTAAATAAACTGAACAAAATATATGGTGACTAATTATCTCCAACGGGGCGGGGCGAAAGACCCTTTACACGACGGCCTCCTCTCGAATCTTAATAATAGCTAGCAATGTACAATGTTTATAAGTTGCTACGAGTGATTAGAAATGTCTTTGGTAATTATTGACTATCTGTAAAGTTATAACGTAAAAGTTACAACGATTGTATTGTGATCGTAACTTTTCTCTACAAGAAAAGTTACAAAAGCAATATAATCGTTATAACTTTTACTTACAATGTATGTGAAGTTATAATAGTAGTAATTTTATACGGAGTCCAGTGCTACTTAAAGTAATGTGTTTGTGACTGCAACTATTCAAATATTACGACTTTACTTTTGGTTAAATATTCGAATAATACCATAGTGTACATGAATACAAAAAAAAAATTATAATTCCGTCTATAAATCTATTGTTAGGTGTTATTCTGTATAGTTATAATGTTCTTTTAAAAAATGTTCAGAGTATGTTTTCATTTATATTTTTTGAACAATTTCAAAGTTACGTTTTTACTTGTATCATTATAATTTTTTATAGCATTTTCGAGGAGCAAAAGAGTAAGTGAACCACCAAAGAGTATGTGGTCACCGTCGTCCGTGGACATTTGCATCACTATACAAATCATCAATGCGTTACCGGCCATTTGGGTAGAAATGTCTGGACGATGAATGGGCCGATAAAGGAGAAAATGGGGTGATGGAAATGGGTGTGGGGTAATGGTCCTCCATTAATTCATATTTCAATTAATAATGATTAAGGAGTGGGCTATTTTTTCAATTTTAAATTTTCTGGCCCTGATGATGAAACTGAGCGAGCACGATGACGTAGGTGGTGCACAGACTGAGCAGGCCGACGGGCAGGCGCGCGTCCACGGGGACGAGGCGGCAGATGCGCAGCGCGAACGGCCGGAGTTTAACAAATCGTAAAAACTTCTTAATATTAGCCGCTTCCGTGGCATCTAAAAAGAGTTACGAAAAATGAGTAATATAAAATCTCCTTAATTTACAAGCATTTAAGGTCGTTGTCGTTTTATCCACAATTAAAATAATTTGAATGTAGAGGAAAAAAATAAAGTTTTATGTAGGAATGTTCTTTACCTTGGCAGAAGTATAACCGACTGGTCAAAGTGAATTTAATGCAGTCCACTCGAGACTCGATCACGGCCGCGATCACACCGGGCAGGGTACTCAGAAGAGTATATATTTTCAACGTACGTCACAATCCTCAAGCCCAATAGTTCCTTCAAAATCGAATACATACAGAACATAAAACATTTTTCTGCAAATAATTGAGATTTCCGCCGGTACTTGTTGATATTAGTACTCGTCATTGTTTCATGACACCATTTTATATGTAGATATTTTTTTAATGCTTCGAGATATTAAAGACTTATAGATGAGTGCTCACTTTAAAGACGTTATCAGTAACTGATTTTTTTAAAATAATTCATAAGAATAACGTGTAATTCAAAATTAACAATGTTTACATTATTGATATCATCGTTATTAGATTAAATACTTTTAAGTAAAACGTTGTAAGCTTCAAACAACTAGACTTATCAGCATATTTTTACTGTTGGCTAGTGTCATTTTGTGTCAGTATCAGTCGAATGCTGCTATTATTCGTGAATAGAATATTATCAAAAAAGACACTTCCGTTGTCTTCATAACCAGGCGTTAATTGTGATGAATTAAAACGATGTAGCCGGTATCGTCTAAGGAGCGATAGGACTATACGTTAATGGTGCACGCAAAGACGTGTGCTTGCGTCACGTCATAACGTTGTTTAAATAATTTTTGGCAAGACTACGATTAATTAAAATTTCATAAATTATTATTTTTAAAATTGTACTTGTTTATTTATCAAATTATATACCAATTGAAACTAAGAAGTCTATAGAATATATAAAATTTAGGTTGTCTTTTTTCCTATCATAATTTTTGGGTTGGCAGATATAAATTAAAACCAGTTCTCTTAACTCATCTCCCGCTCTTGCCGAATCATTACTGAGGAATAATAATCCAATTCCAATTTGTAATATTAATTCGGAATTTAAATTTAAACATGTGAGTTCTGAAGAAGTTATTAAAAAGTTTAAATCTTTAGATATGAAGAGAACTGCTGACATTCATGGTCTTTCTATTATGATTGTAAACTCCATTATAGATTATTTCGCGCCGTATTGGGCGTTTATCTTTAATAAGTGTTTAGATGATGGCGTGTTTTCCGATTTGATGAAAGAAAGTAAAGTAATTCCATAATTTAAAGGCGGTAATGCATCAAGTCCCAATAACTTTAGACCCATATCTATACTACTGTCACTTAGCAAAATATTCAAAAAATTAATCCTAAATCAGTTGTTAGTATATTTTTATAGCAATAAATTAATGTCTAATAAACAATTCGGTTTCACTCGAGGTCGCTCAACAATCGATGCTGGCGTTGAGCTTGTGGAACATATTTTTGGAGTCTGGGAGGATTCGCGAGATGCAATTAGCATATTTTGCGATCTCTCCAAGGCCTTTGATTGTGTATATCATGAAGCTCTGACCGGGAAACTACATCACTATGGAGTAACAGGCCGGGAACACGACCTTCTGAAGTCATATTTAAGTAACAGGGTTCAGAGGGTTGATGTCAATGGTGCGAAATCGTCTGGATCTATAGTCCACATGGGTGTACCACAGGGATCAATTCTTGGTCCCTTTTTCTTTTTAGTCTACATAAATGATTTACCTAGCCTTGTAAGGATGTCAGATACTACTGTTTGCAGATGATACTTCTTATGACGATGTGAACAATGCTATCTCTAAGGTAGAGAAATGGTTTACTGCAAATAACACTTCTTAATGAAATGAAAACAAAATATATAAAATTCTCACTTCAAAAGACATGGATTCGGGACTATTTCAGTGCGCAACAAAGAATTGGAGTTTGTTAGTTCTACCGTGATCCTAGGAATTACTTTAGACAACGGGCTTCAATGGAGTCCTCATATAAGTAAGTTGGCGAAAAGGCTTAGCTCTACCGCCTATGCTGTCAAAAAATGAGAAATTTATCGGACGTCGAAACTGCCAGGTTGGTTTATCTTGGCTGTTTCCATAGTCTGATTTCGTATGGGATCTTGCTCTGGGGAAACGCCGCGGATGTTTATAGAATTTTTGTGCTGCAGAAGCGGGCCGTTCGCGCAATTTACAAGCTCGGACCTCGTGTATCTCTTAGAAATAAGTTTACAGAAATTGGAATTTTAATCCTGGCATCTCATTTCATTTATGAAAATCCATTATATGTAAAAAAAATTAGAAATGTTTAAAAGAAATACTAGTTGACATAAACTCAATACCAGAAATAAAAAAAAACTGATTTCACATGTTAGTCGACTAAGTAAAGTCACAAATTCATTTAGAGGGCTCTGTGTGCGCCTATTCAATAAGGTACCTGTAGATATACAAGATTTACCCCTATATAAATTTAAGAGTGTTATTAAACAATCACTCAGTAAAAAAAGGGTACTATGCAATTTCTGAATATTTAGAAGACAAATATATATGGGCATAAGCGGCTCGACTTCTTACCGGGCTGTTTCATTCTTAATGGTTTCGTATTTGTTTTGGCTATGTATGTGCAAATTAGAAAAAAGCTACCCTTAAGTTTCTTGCTCGTTTTTTTGAGGGAAAACTGCCTTCCGAACGAGCGGTAAAGTGTAAATTCGAAAAAAATTATCACGTGTTTCAAGTGTTATTTTGTAACCTATGAAATAAAGATATTCTGAATTTGAATTTGAAACAGATAAATCGGTACTAATAACTTGAGCTCATCTGATTACTCAATAAATTTTATTAAGATAATTTTATGGCAAGCTCGGTGATTCAAAATTAGAAGTAACTCGCCCGAATTTCAAAACTTCATTGTCGCTTTCATAGCGTGCGTCGGAAGCAGACGTTAAGCACGCACGCTATCTTAGAACACATACACACCCTTAGGTAGTCGATCCTTTCGACTGCCATCAACAGCAATCCTAACGCTAATCGTTAGAGAGTTGTTATTCGCAGCCGGTAGTGCCGGTCCGTCATCTCGTAGTTCCCAGTGCGTGTCTTTGAACTCCTGGGCCCAATCTTGTTTTTCGGCCGAGGTCGAGGGAGTTTCGATGCACTGGTATCGAGAGTCTTCTTCGAGGGTTATCGTCGTTGTAATGATTTTATTTGTAATATCACCGATTTATCGTGAGTTTTATCAGTTGACGAGCTTTGGCTCATACCTTTGTCCACTCGGTAATTAAATGAATTTCGTCATTTTTTATATGCACACTGAATACAACGCCAACAATGATCCCGATCTCGATTTCACTATCGATTCTGACCCCAGCTTCGCTTTTGATTTCAAACTTGGTCTTATTCTCGATTCCGATGTGATCCCTCTTTGGATTCTGATCACGGTTTTGACTTTATGCCTGCTCTTGATCCCGATCTGGATTCCAGCTTCGCTTTTGATTTCAAACTTAATCTTATCCTCGATTCCAATGTGGTGCCTCTTTGGATTCTGATCACGATTTTGACTTAATGCCTGCTCTTGATTCCGATCTCGATTTCACTATCGATTCCGACCCCAGCTTCGCTTTTGATTTCAAACTTGGTCTTATTCTAGATTCCGATGTGGTGCCTCTTTGGATCCTGATCACGGTTCTGACTTTATGCTTGCTCTTGATCCCGATTTCGATTTCATTATCAGTTCCATTTTGATTAAATTATCCCAGAGAAATTCATACTTTTACACCGATAAATACGTAATAATGTTAAATTATTCTAATTATTAGCAAACTTACTCCCATTTTTATTCCGATTTCGGTTCTGATCATGATCAATTTTCGATCGGTGTTTATCTCGAACGTCCACGGGAGATTATTGTAATCATTGACCGATTTAAACATGAAATTAAGGCATACATTCTAAGTTCACACAAACAAACTCGCTGGCAAATGTTAGTGTATGTATACTAAAACCTGGTTAAATAAGATATTTTTATATTAAAAAGAATACTACAAATAAAACCAGTCGCTCACGAGCTATGAGCTCTGCGATGATTTTCCTTCCGATATAACGCATTAAAATTGTTATCGATTGTTTAGTTTCTTATTGTAACTTAATATACAAAACCTGGCTATGTGACGTATTTTTTACAATAAAAAATAAGAATTATTCGAATGAAACCAATTTTTATAGGGTAATAAGTACACAAAGGACAGGAAATCAGATAATGAAATAGCCAGATGTAAAGACATTGTTTTTTTTATGTAAAAATAAAAAAATCGTTAATTAATAAAGTCTCATGTTAATTCATAATAATGACGATTATGACAGTTACGACGACGGTAGCAGTCATGTGGGTATCGATATACACAATTATATATGATAATATCTTGTGCAATTTGATATCAAATCACCCCTTGTAGTTAATATGATTATATATCTAGAGTTCAAATATTAATAGTTATATACTACCGTCGGAAAATCTGTATGAATTTTGTATTGTAAGTACAAAAGTTAACCTCCACTTTGAGTAATGACATAGGTTTGTCAAGTTATTTTGTAGAGAACGAACGAATAGTAACTTACATGACTAGCAACGTAGTTCGCGATCATCCTCATGTAAATCCAGCTTAGTAATTTCGGAAAAGTGAACACCAAATTTATTAACGTCTGAAACAAAATAAATTCGATATAGCGCCTATTAAGTTAGAAACTATTTCAACAAGTAATTTTTTTACCAAGTTCTTTATCAGCTTTTCTGTTGATTTGAAGATGTCCATAATCCTACAATACAAATTCAAATAGTTATCCCAGTGTTTCTTCCGCAGTTCTACTGTATGAAAATTCGCCGAAAAACAATCTATTTGGTTAGCATTTTGTACATTCGCGATAGCATTAGGAACAATATAACTAGTCGAGGAGTGTGACTGATGTCCAAAGCAGTCAAAAGAAAGTTTATAGCAGCAAATCGATACGGTGCTGTTTGGCATGTAGCTAAAAAGTAGCAATTACTTATAGCAAAAGCGATTCTTGCAAATAAGAACCAAATCAAGATCAACCAACAGAATATTGTAGTGCGTTTTCTTGATTTTTTATGAGTGCCCAATAAGAAATAAATATTTACGATATCTTTACAAAAATACACTACGTGTCTTTCGCCATAGTAACACGATACTAAGATATTTAAATAAAAATCTGGAAGCATGAATGTTGTAATGTAAGATGAATTTGCACTTTTAGCCATGTAAAATAATACAAAAGTGAGAGACGTCGCGAATAAAATGCAATAAACTTTAGTTGCAATACGTACGAAACGATTTTCATTGAGGTCGAAATTATAACAGAAAAATAATCAAATAAATAGTATTAATTTCATTTTAAAAGTTTCACTGTTTGAAATTGTAGTAAATTAAGACCTTTCCATTTATTGTTTTTGCTCAAAATTGAAAGTAAGAACGTAATTACAGTTGGGGTTTGGTTGGGATGAGAATTGAGAAGAGAGTGTTATTATCATATGGATTGAAATTGAAAGAAAGACTAGAAATGAACTAATAGCACAAGAAGATATTCATATAGAGTTAGGCTGAATTGAAAACTTACGGCCAAACAGAACGCAGATGAGACTCCAAATACGAGCTAGTCCAAAATCGCGTTCGACAGTGAAATGTTGTAGAGATATGTTGTAGCCAACGTGGATGCAACACAAACTTGGGTCGGCTCGACCGTTAAAATATCACACTCTCACAAAATACGCATGTGCAGTAGCAGCTTCTTTCGTTGAGAGAGTAAAAGTTCCGGTGTTTCATTCTCCAAATAACCTAATTCCTTTTTAAAACGTTTCTTGGTACCTTAAATCGTCCATCATGTATCTTATTCCTTCCTACAAGGTCGACAACGCACCAGTGACTATTTATCGACGGACACGGACTGAATTTTGATTATCCATCATATTTTATAATCTGTTAAACTTTTGTAGTTCTATGAATAATATAATTTATAATAAGTTGAATATCGACTTTTCTATTCTCATAAAAATGACCACTACTGAAATAATTATATTTTTTTTTATATAAAGAATTTTATTCTATCGTGCAGATTATTTACACCATACCAAATTTTGTAAATATTCTTGACAATAAAATAAAAAAGACAATAAAATAAAAAAATATACAAATTTATGTAATAATATATATATATATAAATATTTTTTTTTAACTATATCCACATTTAAATAGCTATCATGTAAATCCACAACATTGTATTTACGTAAAGAAATCATTCTTGCTGACTAAATGATAAAATTTGGATAACACCAATATGTTCTAGAGCTTATAATTGAACAATGGTGATGCAATTCTTAAAAATATAAAAATTCATCTTTCCATATACATGAAATATATATATATATATATATATATATATATATATATATATAATTTTGTTTTTCATGAAGTTTACAATATCGTACTGTCGTCATTAGAAATAAGTATTGTAAATATTAGAATAAGTGTTGTAAATCGTACTATGCTATAATAAAGTCGTATGACCCCCACTCCACTGCCGGACGCCCGCCTTCTTGTCGCATCTCTCGCGTCGGCCGTGCGCCCGCTGTCGCGGGCATATAAACCGAGGCTCGACCGGCATTCAGTCCTTCCATAAACGAAACTGTAAACAACAAAAGAGACAAACACCAGGGAGTCTCCACCATTAACATCGCGCTGCGCGGGAACCGCGGCGTCCGTACTCGGAGAGGACATTACCACAATAATGTCCATCCTCCAGGTGGTCAGGAGCGCCGAGGTTTCAGACCTAGCAGCCAAATTTAGGAAGGCGAAGCACGGGGTTGATCGCCTTAGGATCATCCTGGACAACCAGGAGTTAATTAGCAGATTAGAAAATATATAATGGTTGCGCCCGGGCGCATTCAATTAAACTCAGTTGGACGCTACAAACCAAAAAATATTTCTTTAATATCCTTTAACGCAAACGGTTTAGTTAGTAGCACAGACGAGTTAGATAAATGTGCGCGAGAGTACAAAGTAGATATAATTATGGTGCAGGAAACTCACCTAAAACCACGCTTATCAAACGCCTGCAAAATAAGTAATTTCGTTCAACTACAGACAGACAGACAAGGCGCTCCAAAAGGCGGAACCGCGTTATACTATAATCGGTCACTATACTGCTGTCCGGTTGACACGCCACCGTTAGTTAATATAGAAGCCACCGCGTGTAGGCTCAGATGATAGGTCATGGTATTCTGATATTAGTATCAGTCTACCTACCATCTAAGAAAAAATTGCTCCGGAGCGATCTAGAAGCACTCTTCGCCCTAGGGGATGTCATCATTCTCTTTGGCGACTTCAACAGTAAAAGTACAAACTGGAATTGTAATTATACCAAAAGTAACGGTAGAAAAATGGAAGATCTCGCGGAGGATATCCATTTCAATATCATTCCCCCACTTTAATCAACTCATTATCATAATAACGATAACTATAGGCCGGATATCCTGGATATCGCCCTCATGAAAGGGGCAGTTCTGAAACTGAGCTGCATTAAGACCCTCCAGTGTCTCAATTCGGATCACCGACCTGTGCTCATGAAGTTAGGCTCTCTCGCAGAGAATTGTCCTCCACAAAAGAAAACTATTACTAGTTGGCAGAAGGTGTCGGCCGCGCTTGAGGAAACCGACACCCCGATCTTAAACAATATACCAAATGACATCGTTTCTACACACGATATTGACTTCGCAATAGGTGCCCTTACCAACCACATCACGACAGTGGTCAAAAACAGCACAAGGGTAGTTCCAGCGAAATCTGATCGCAAAGAGCTGCCTAGTGATGTTAGCGAATTGATAAGGGCAAAAAACGCTGCGTTGCGCCGAGCGAGCAAATACCCCACCTGCGAAAATAGGTCCCATGCGCGTGCTCTCCAACGCGAGGTCAAAGCCCGCATGAAGGAAGTTAGGAACGAAAATTGAAGCGACCTTATGTCAGAAATCTCGCCCAGTCATCGCGCCTATTGGGGATTAGCAAAAGCTCTGAAAACGGAAGGAGCTGTCCCCATCCCCGGTCTGAAAAATTTGATAAGTCTATAGCGTTCGACGATCGGGAAAAAGCTAAGTGTTTAGCTGACAGCATTGAACAACAATGCACAGAAAACCCCGACTCAGAACATGTTAGGAGGGTGGAAGAGGGTTCGTCAAAGAGTCTCCCTCCCACCCAAAGACGATCTGGATCCAATCTCACAAGATGAAATAAAACAAAAGCACTCAAAATTAGAAAGCCCCTGGCAGGTTCATCCAGCTGCGCTCAACCTTTTCTGCGCTTTTAATGCGTAAAATTGTTACTTTCCTGCAGCGTGGAAGGAAGCTGTAGTTATAGGTATTCCTGCCACGCTCAGCTACAGAATAAGTCTTTTGAGCCTAGGAAATTATTTGAAAAACGCTCAAAACTCGTTTAAGCGATCACCTCATAGGAAAAGGCCTTATAATCAACGAACAATTTGGTTTTAGACCCAATCACTCTTGCCCAGAACAAGCCCTCCTATTAATAGAGTATATCTCGGATGGTTTTAAAGACAAAAGAAAGACAGTGGCGGTCTTCTTTGATGTAGCTAAGGCCTTTGATAGGGTTTGGCACGCAGGTCTTATATATAAGCTCTATAAGCTAGAGCTCCCAGATCGTCTCGTCATTATAATCCACCACTACCTTAGTAATCGCCACTTTTCCTTCCGACTCGACAATACTTACTCGTCAATGAGACCTATCAGAGCTGGAGTACCTCAAGGCTCCACGCTCTCTCCACTACTGTACTCCGCGTACGTAAATGATATTCCGCGACCGTCGACAGGCGTCCAACTCGCGCTTTTCGCAGATGATACTGCACTCTACTTGCGTTCGAATTGCATAGAAATATTCTCCCGAGACTACAGAGGGCCATTGATGAGCTGACGCAATGGCTCCGACTCTGGAGAATTGACGTTAACCCGGAAAAATCAGCATCCATATACTTCGATTATAGTCCAAAAAAGTTACAGTTTCCAGTACCAATAGGTAACCCCCATCTACGCATTTTAAGCCAACCAATTCCGTGGCAACATAACTGTAAATATTTAGGCATCACGATCGATAAGCATCTCCATTTTAGAGATCATATCGCTCGCGTTAGGAAACTAGCATTATTCTACCTATCTCGTCTAAACGGTACGATGAAACGTAAAAGCAAAATATCGTTACGCAACAAGCGTACGATATACACGATGTGCATCAGGCCGGTCATGACATACGTGAGTCCAGTTTTTGCTCATGCACGACCTGATTTACTATATGATCTGCAAATAGTGCAGAACAACTTTTGTAGAAGAGCAGCTGACGCACCATGGTACGTCAAAAACTCAGTACTCCACCGGGATCTAGAGCTCCCAACCATTTCCAAATTTATGAAGGACGCATCAGAGCGTTTCTTCGATATAGCGAATAGCCATCCAAATCCGTTATTAGTCTCGGCCGTATCTTACGAGCCACCTCCTCCGCAACATTTCTGTAGAAGACCACGGAACGTACTGATAGATCCACCCGATGAACTTACCGCCGAGGTGGAAAAACTTATAGAAGTTAATAAGATGGCCATAGAGTAGAAGTAGGGTTCACTTCCCCGCGCCTCCCGGTGTTCCCATTGAAGTTTTCAGTCCGTACTTCACGTGACCTCCTATGCCGAGGTGCCTAACTAAAAGGCACCCATAGGGCAGTCACGCACCATAGGCATCCCTATGCCGATACGGCCGCGTATCAGACGAAGGCGTTAAAGCCCTTGGCTATCGACATCGCAGCCATGATTTCTTTTGGAGGTTTTTAGTCTGTGAGAGTCGGACACACTTGTGTGCCCGAGCGCATGGACAGCCCATAATGGGTTTTTCTCCTCCTTCCCCATCCCTCTCGCACGGGGAGAACTACAAAAAAAAAAGGCATTCAGTCAGTCTCAGCGCGGTCGTCGACAAGAGAAGAGCTCCAAACAGTGGTGTGGGAAGTGTAGTGAAATTGGTGTTTGACTATTATTTATAAAGACCAGCCTAGTGTCGGCATCTCCGATACCACAATGTTGCCAGAAAAAAGATGAGTACTATATATTTCATTGTGCTACAAATTAGGTAGTGGTGAATTTGCACGACTTTCTGAGCAACTGTGATCAAACATCACATAAAACAGTAACTAGTACTTAGGTACTAGTACTTAGGGCAACAAAATCAACTTCTCTTTGATATAGAACAGTTTCTATTAGAATAATTGTTTATAGTGGAATTTATTAGTTTTGAGCTTTAAATTATTGTCGCCATATTTCGTCTGTTGCTGTAAAAAAATAATTTCAATCACACTTTTATCCCATCTGCATTACCCTTTAAGCTTTCAAATATATAGATAACACAGATATTTGTTTACAGAAAGTTTGTTCCACGTTCACCACATTAACGTATGTGTATTCGGAATGGAATGAAATTGAGTGCGTAGTGCGTAGCGGCTCGCACCGGGCGGGGGGCTTGTTTGTTTAGAGAATTCTATTTTTGGATATTGATTTTAATAAGGCCTTCTTATATTTTACCGTCTTATTTTTAACTTGCAAGCGCAGTTTGTAACAGTATAAAGTCAATATTGTCTATTTTACTGAGCTACCAGTCGAATTTTTATTTAAATGAGTGTGAAATATGTATGCTCGTAATTGTTTATGATCTTTTTTTTTTTTAATTTATGAAACATTTGAATAATTAGTTATACACTTACAAATTATAATTGACTGTTCTCAATATAATAACAAAAAAATGTTTATCAACAATTTCATTGTCGATAAACCTTACCAATTTGTAATGAAAAATTCTGTCTTGCACTATATTTCTTTTTAAAATATTAAAAATTCCAAAAACGTATATAACAAAGTGTTTAAAAAAATGAAGAAAAATACCATAAATAATACAAAACAATTTTGCAGTATCTTAAAATTTTTGAGTTATTGCCAATAAAATAGAAGCCCTTCCTATGTTGTTTTTTGTTTATAACAGTAGCAATTTTTGTTTGCGCTTCGGTAATTTTGTGCCTGAGTAATATCGTAGATTTATGTTTTATTGTGTCAGTTATTTTTTTGCATCAAAATGTATGAAAATGCTACTAATAAAAAAAATCTGTGTTGTGGGTCTCAATGCTAAATTGAAAAGTGGAAATTTAAAATTGTTGGCTAGTTTTTCATAAAAACAAAAACTCCAAAACTCATTATTTTTCAAGGCTCCGTTTGTTATCGTGCAGCAATAAGTGGTTGTGAATGGAAATAAATTAAACTCAGAACAACTCTACGTTTGCAGCTTAGAGGGTTTTTTTCCTATGAGTTATAACGGTGGAAATTCCTAACGTGGTTTTCACGACTCTCCTGGTGTACTGACTCGCTGCAAATCCAAAGCAACACTTTTTGAACAGTATCATACCCATATGAATAAAAACAAACCGCATTTGAATTATTATGGAGTGACAAAATTTGTTAATAAATTTTATAAATATCCACAATTTACGATTTTAAATAGTGACAATCTAACCTCCAGACGATATACAAGAGTGTGTGTATGAAATTTATTACGATAGGTTTTCTTCCAACATGTATTTCTGCTAATATTGTTTTACAAGAAATATTAAAAATTCATAGGGATTCTTTAATTAGTATAAAACCCTGAGTTTAGGTGTTCCACTTTTCACTTGATCCATTTTATCATTGTAATCCTAAGCAAACTTTATATTCTACTGGTAATCTTAAGCTTTTTATCCTAAATCCCTTAAACACATTACGGGTGGCTAATTTTAGTGCTGATCTTCAAGTTCAGTAGATAAGGTTTTTAGCCCTAAAAACAGTTAAAAAGCGGACGTGGAACGTAAATTTTAATTTAAAAGCGTTTTTTTGTCAAAGTCAATTTAATAAGAGATGGTGGAAGAAGTTCTTAAGAACCATAAAATACATTTTTCTTAACTATTATAAACTTTTTATCCGCAAAAATTGGAGGAACTGCATCTAGTCTATTGAAACACGTTTTAGAACTTTACAACCACTGATTGAGAAATTATAATTTTTGTGTTGAAATGTAATAAAGAACTATAATAATACATATACATAAACACACACGCACGCATATTTTGTATGAATTTTTGTTTGTATACGTCAATTCTGATATGTTTTATAACCTATTTCATAGTGGCAAATGAGAAATTTGTTGAATCAGGACCACTTCGTTATATCTATTATATATATATATATATATATATAAAACATACAATAAAAATTATAATTCATAGATTGTATAAACGACCACGTCCACGCATTTCGATATAAACAAGCAGAGTTATGTAATATTATTCATTTGACAGGATGCTTATTGTTCTTTTATCGCCTAGCGTATGAGCGTAGTTTACATCAGCAGAGTTTTAATAAATTTCGTTTCAACTTATTAGTTTTAAATCACAATGTTAATTAAATGTTTGAAAATCTAATTTATTTCTCAAGATTTCGTAATTTTAAATTTTTGGTACAAATCCGTTGCCCAATACAATACCGAAAAAGCATAAAAACCATTTAAACATAACTAACATGAAAACAAGTCTGACGCAGAGTCGTTTATTTATCGAAAACATTTGGCTTATGATTACTTTCGCATTATCTAACCATTTTAATTTAAAAATATGAAAATAAAATATGGAAATTATCTAATCATAAGTTCCTATAAAGTTGAACTGGATAACAACTTTTAAAATTTGCACTCAATTTCCAACTCTATCAATTTTTCTATCGAAATGTCTGTATTGACTCGACTCACACGATGGCTATTATTTGTGTGATCGGAACTAGACACATACAGAACAATATTTTAAAAGTAATTACAACATTTAAAAATCAAAGTTGTCCTTGGCTGTACAATACAGTTTATTTCATATAACCGTCAATTGTTTTACCATTGTAGCGTCATTTTGAAAGTTATCTGTCTTTATCACCATGGATTTTACACGTAAAAATTTTCATACGATAATTTATTGCGATTGTCGGTTGTCAAACTTTAAAACAGTGCATTGATCAATTCACTTCAACTTTTGGGGATGAAGCGCCATCGCAAGCCACTGTGTTTGGTTTAGTAAGTTTAATCGTGGGCGGTTAATGCTCACGGACGAATTTAAAGAAGGCCGTACTAAATCGGTGTACCAAAAAATATTGTTGCCGTGTGGGAACTTATAATGCAAGATCGTCATGTTTGATATCACGAGATAAAGGCGTCTCTGAACATAAGTATGACGAGCGTACATAAGATATTATGTACGCTCAAACGAAATTAACGTACATTAACACGAAAGTTTAGCTGTAAAAAAATTTGTTCGCATTGGATTCCGAACAATTTGAGCATTGACCAAAAACAGGCTCGTGTCGATTGGTGCAAAAAACGATAAAAAAATACAATCATGGTGCTTCAAAGCTGTTTATAATATCTAAACAGGTGATGAAACGTAGATATATGCGTACGACCCCGAAAATAAAAAAACAGTTAATGGTGTGAATGTTCCAAGACGAGTTGAACGCAATAAAATTGATTCATGCCAAAAGTATTTTAAAGAAGATGGTTACCTGTTTTTTGATATAAATGGACATGTGGTTACAGTGTCAATAAAGAATCGTAAAACGGTTAATTCGATATGATACACGACCATTTGTTTGCCGGAGATGTTTGAAGAAATAAGAAAGTGTGACAGCTAGCTTTGTCATTCTTCATCATAATCATACTAGGTGTCACACGTCAGCCGAAATAACTCGGTGTTTGAAAGGTCAAAAGATTGAATTGACTGTTGCATATATTTCATGGTTGACGCTTTTTGAGCTGCGAAGAGGCCGTTGATGCAATCAAAATGCACGTTTTAGAGATACCTGAAACGAAAAGAATGCATTTTACTTCTGCGAATCTGTCTGCATTCTTTATTTTATTTTTCATTCTTCATCATTCATCTTTTATTTAAATTTACGTTGTGTGATTTTTGATATTTTCAAGAAAACACGTTTTATCATTAATTTTTAACATCACAAAAGCGCCGATACCATTAGTTTATTAATACCTGATACTTATCTACACTAACGACGTACATTACCAGCCACTATGCCTAATATTCTATTATCTTCTTTATGTCGTTACATTTCCGTTTACCCCGCTCACTGGTCAAAGACGTGTCTGCTTTAGCTATCGTAATGCCAACTAACGGAGACTTTAATTTAAAACTGTTGTTGTACATTCGGCTTCCTTTCTGTTACTACTTTGATTTCGATGGGCATCCTTTCCTACGCATCTCGGCAAAGTTTTGTTGTATTTTATTTGCAGTGTTTATTAGTGTTTTGCAGTTATACATGTGTATAAAAATGAATTCACAATATACTGTAATATGGATTTGCGTTATTATAGATTTTCTCGTAAACGTCTTGGTCTCCTGTTATTATGGTGAAAAACATATCATTGCATTTTGCAATGAAATTGAAGTTATCGATTTCTTGCTAAGCACAAACAAGAAGTCGAAGAACACAACATCCATATTTTGTTTTGTTCTTACCATTTCGTTTTTTATATCAAGAATTTTTTTAGCTACGACTTACTGCTTTTTATCAACTGCGTGTAAAGCTAATCCATTTGTGGCTATATTAGTAAATTAATTCTTGGCTGCTATAAACGTTAGTTACATTCCTAGATTAGTTACATTGCTCCTTAATTTCTCAAGAATGCAAATTTTATCTAACAAAATAGACTTATATTTTTCGAGTAATGGTGTAATAAAAATGCGGCTCAAATACTGGAATCACTATCTGAATGTGTATTGGAGACTCATGGACACTTTCAGAGCAACAGAACGAATAATAAAAAACTTGGTAAAAACTTTGCTTATATGCACTTTCTCTCGTACCATTAAATAATAAACAATATTTATAAAACATTCTCTTTCAGATGTTAATTAACCTGTTGTGTAGTATTCCAAAATTACTATGTTGGGTTTATACTTTTGTGATTACAAACATCGACATCAAACAAGTAAGTAATTATAATGATTTACTATACTACTTTTTTTCAATAGTATTTTAAGAAGCTAACGAGCATGTAAGCCCTAGAGAGGATGATCACCGCTGGCCACGGACAATCGCAACCCCAGAGGAGTTACTACCATTTGACTAACGGCATACATGTATGCTTATCATCACATGCATATTCCTATTTCAGATTATGTGGCTCGGACATCAAGCCGTCAACAAAAGTCCGAGCCACAAACCGAGTGTTTTTATTTGACTTGAATTAAAATCTCGTTGATCGATAGTCCTGTGGTGAGGCTTCGAACTGGAATCATATAAACTATCTTAACCACTTATTCGTCATGGTGGTCTAATAATAACTGTTCAAAATTATGAAACTATAATAGTAGCTTCATTTCATAATCATGTTTTGTGTCTCATAAAAATTAATGTTATGTCTTTTTAGTGGCTACGTAGTAAACAATTACACTTCATAAGTCTTTAACTAATAGTACCTAGATCAAAAAGGTTTTTGATAATTAATTTCTTTTTTGTATATATTTTTAAATCAATTAACAAGTATTTCTTTTGAATCGGTTTACCCTGGCAAAAATTTAACCAAAAAAAATTAACGTTCAATATTTTACTTGATTCTAAAGAATGGACTTGGACTGGGATTCATGGTTGTTGCATTCCTTGAAAATATCTACGCCATCTTCCTGACCAGTCTGCCAGGTGTCATAGCCGTCATGACAGAATCCCGAGTAGACCACATTAAATTAGTCTTAACCAGAGAGCTATATTTGTCTAAAGGTAAGAATTACTATTATAAAATTCCTAAAGTATACTAAGCCTGTTTAAGTTCTCCGACTGTTGTTGCTGAATTATAATTTGTTAATCTTAAATTCCGTCATACTTCGTTTATCTTAATAAATTTAAAATATTTTTAGATGCTAAGGAGGCAGCGAATATCAGAAAATTTTTACAACTTATCAATCTCCGGCCGTTCTCGCTGCGTATCTGCCGTTTCGTCCCCGTCGACATGAGCTTACCCGTCGGCCTACTGAATCTCTGCACCACCTACCTCATCACACTCGCTCAGTTTCCACACTGACTTATAAATATGATTTTTAGACTGTTTAAGAATTGGTCTCAATCACTTAAAATTCTCTTATAAATAGTGACACGCTTTTGAAAGATACTACTTAGTTTGTAAGACAATGTTTTATCTAGTTTTATTATTGTTCTGAATATTGTATTAAAGGAATGAATTGTGTGAGTACTGTAATAGAGGATTTTGTATTAAACACACAAACCAAACAAATTGGTTATGTGTTTAATACAAATTCTTAATTCAATCCAAAACGTCTGGTCAACGGCGTAGAAATTATAGGTTGCCACCGGCAGAAAGTGACGCACCTCGGAAGAGTTACTCTCCTTTCTATTTTTAGAAAAAAATGTCTATTGGCGATTGCAACGTTATGGCAGGAAAATATTAATCGTGTGTAGTGAAATAGGGTTTCCATGGCAACGCTAGTTGGGCCGATGCATATCATTTTGTTTGTCTGACTTCATTATGCAGTGTGTTAGTTGTAATGAAGGTGTCAAACAATCATCTGTAACCTCGATTTTTTTATACGGCAATCGGCTAGTACATTAAATGAAAAATTAACATCTAAGAGAATTATAGATAAATGTACATGATCCACAGAAAATATATATGAAAAATATAAAGAAAAGAATACGTAGCACTTTCAATATAATAGTATGTTTTTATAGGATTTTAAAGGGGCGAACGAACCAACGGGTCATCGGAAAGTAGATATTCAAATTTGGTCGGTCAAAAAATTGCTAATAAAATCGATTAATAATAATAAGGCTCAAGGGTCAAGCCCCTCGTCCTGTTTTAAAGTTCCACGAGCACACAAGTCAGCAGTGCAACGGAGAGAAACTTGTCGCACGCATTTACGATGAACGATCGTTGAGGACTTATGCGTACGTGTACAATACAACTCGCCAATTTCAATTTCATTTTTGATATAATAAAGGAACCGTTGAAAAGATTGCAAGTGTGTAGATACTCGTGCGCGCGCATGGCTGTCTACATAAGACTATGAATTTAAAATAAATATTATGTCGCTTTTGTTTCAGTGAGGTGATACAAGTAGGAAGTATTGCCACTTTTGCCTTTAGTCAGGCACCATACACGTAATTTCCTGTTTTGAAAGCGACACGCGGAGCAGTCGGCTGCGCCGTCTGTCCGTTAAGGCCGGGTAGCGGTTAGAATGTTTATTGCTCTACACTCACTTCACTCACCTACAATATTGTAGTATGAACATGGGTGACGTTTGAAAATTTAATTGCAATTACTTCCTGTTTGACTCTCGTAAGTAACGAATTAATTATACATGCAATTATAGAAAAGCATATTCTTGAACTTTGTGTGTTACATATTTTTCATTTGGATAAATTTCAATACTAGTTATAGTATAGTTTCTAGGTTAACTTATTACTTTTCGTGATAAATTAAAAACAAATAGCCAGCAACATCTATCTATTGTATAGCGAAGTTTAAACTGAGATACATACCTATCAGTTTGTGAACAAATAGATCAATGACTATCTTTGTATTCTTAACATTCGACAGGATTTCATTATCAATGTCAATTTCATTTCAACGTAATCTTACATACTTTGTTACATTCAAATATTTTTTTAATATAAATCTTTGCGTCTTTATAATGACTTTTTATTATTATCGACTAGGAATGCAACATAAAATCCAAAACTCTACATTAAACGACTAGTAACAATGAGTTCAACGTTTAACACATCGAAAATATAACCAAGTTAAAAATAAATCATGTATACATTAGCAATGGAATAACAGTACATTGCGCGGAAGACAATAATAACACTTGATTTCAATTTAGTACAATTTGTATACCACCGGCTATATATGAGAATAGGTTCACAACAAGTGGAGTCTAATGAATTATTCAATGACAACTTTCTAACTAATATATTCAACAAGTGACAAATACAAGTTTATGGTATATATAATTAACTAAATTTAATGTCATTTTTTAATATTATTTCGAAGTGATTATTTCGAGTCTGATACATCTGGTACACCTTCAATACAACAAGGTCAGCGAGATGTTTGTTGATGGATCTAAAATTGGATCGGACGCCAGAATAAAGCGTTTTCTAAAAGAAGTGTTCCCACCGAAATCACCAATATCTTAATACCATACAATAGTGAGAGCAAGAATTATTCTATGTTTGAATAACTATAACTTCAAAGGCAATATATTTCTCGAGTGTCAACTAAAGCATTAGTATCTTTAGTATGTGTATAGAATACGTGCATTAAGGACAAGTTATAGAATACAAACATTGTCAATGATTACTCTAAACATTGAATTTATAAATTACAGTATTGAAATTATTATTATATACTACAAAAAAAGAAAGATTTTTAATAGAGGTAGCAACTTGCAGCCGATGTTACACCTGAAAATATTTTATAGTAGAATAAGAATTTATTCAGTTCCAATTTTGTTATTCCATCTTTCATGAACCAAAAAAAAAAAAAATGTGAATAATGACAGGAAATAAAAAACGAATTTAATTGAAAATCGTATTGGGAAACTAATCTTCACGTATAAAAAAATAACATTATAATGCATCACCACTGACCGCAAAACATCGGATTAAGCATACATTAGAGGTGACTGGATATCAAACCTCGTCCTATACTACGTCAAACTTGAACCACTGTTGGCTGCACAGAGGACAAGCTAGCACAGGCGTCACTAGATAGACCGCAGCGTGGTCATCAGACGTAGTTCCGAGTACATTGAGTACTAACATTTTTTTTTAATTCGACATTGTGCCTGACGCGCTGGTATAATCAGCTTTACCACTCGTAAAACCGTCTCGGACAAGGATTATCTTATAATTATGATAGAAGTTTGCTGAGGTGGGTCTGTTTACTCTCATAATGATGACTTATGAATCCTTCCGTTGGGTGATGCTGTTGATGCGCAAACTGTACTGAATTTGAAGAATTGACCAATACGTTGCTTTTATAACCGGCCGTAATTAAAAAACAGGCCAAAAGAGTGTAAATTTTAATGTTACTTCTCGAATTATTCATTAAAAAATATTATAAATATAAATTTTTGCATTGACTAATTAATGAGACATAAATATGTTATCAAAATTAGTAGGAAATAATAAAATTGAGACAACTCGACATTACAAAGTTTTTGAGTAAACAAAAGATTGAATGTTATCTGTGTGTGTGTGTCTGTCTGTGTGTGTGTGTGTATGTGTATTTGTGAATAAAGAGAGAAAAAAGACGCATTTATGATAGTAATATACTTTTACCACTGACAATAGATGATTATGTGAAAAGAATTGTTACTGGAGTATTAAACAAATATGGTACAAATCTTCTCTATTTACAATGTTAAGCCATCGAAACATTATGTACCCATAGACTTTAGACAATGCGGTATATTTTCTTGCTTCCGCCGCGATTTCTTTACAACTGACCGGTAACGTGTCGTCTATGAAACCTAAAGAGGGAGTGGCGCAGGTCGGTAGCGTGCGGCCGGCGCACCGAGTGCCCTCTGCCAGCGGCAGTGGTGACAGCGCGTCCGCATCATCACCACTGTCCCTGGGCGGCTTACAGATTCGACAGAGAGATCGTACGCTGTCGTTTAACTACCGATTCTTGTAAACGGCTCGTCGCCGTCTCTGGTATTCCTCCTTTTTGTCCGGAAATATATGTTATCCGGCTTGTGATCACTTCGCACCGTATACTTTCTACATACATGAAAACGTACATGAATTGGTTTTATGGATTTGCCATAAGAGTATAGAAAACCTAAAAACGCTATCAGTTGAGTGACGTCGGTCGGTCTCGGCGCTTTAACCATTACGTCGACTTTAGTCTGATCCGAACTCCATTTTTATTAATGATAAATCTTGAACACTTAAAACTGATTTGAACAAAATTATATTTCTCTAATTTCACAGTATGACGCAAGTTACGCAGTCGACCGACAAGTTTTCAGATTGGCTGTAGTTCGCGTCGATTCGCCCCCGTTATATAAATCCCGTCATCCAGAAACACGACGGTGTTGCGACGGTGTTGCGAATTATTTTTCTAATTCCTGTCCGTCGCTCAGAGCAGCGAACAATTCTTCGATCCGGAGAAGGGGGTGGTTATCTTTTTGTTTTTAAATTGGAATTGCAGCGCTTTTATGATCCCCAGAAATTTTTGTCTCTCCCGAGTTCTTTATAACGGGAACTATAAGAGAACCGAAGTTTGAATGTTCGACTTTATGTATTTATTAAGTTCGTGATGAAGTCGATCGAGTTCGCTCCTTAGTGCTAATTATAAAAAAAGAATAATTATTAGAATAGAATAATTTCCAAAGTCAATATTATACTAAACTAATTATTCCATCAACAGTCCACCCTAACAGGAGGAAAATAAATTACATACATACATTATAGATATTTGAGAAAAACTATAATGGGAGATATTAGAAAAATAGACATAACATATTTTCATTGTTTATAGATTTTTTTCTGTCTGTCGGTCAGTAAATCTGTTCACAAACTCTGAAAAAACTGTTCGACAGAATTTATTAAAATTTAGTTTGATAATACTTTATACCCCGGAGTAACATATAGGTTTGTTCTGAACTATTTATTATTATGCGTTGTTGAACAGCACCGGAACCTAGATTGAGATTAGAATCGGAATCAAAGGAAGGAATAAGATCGAAATCATAGTTGACAGTGCAATCGTCGATATATAAAATGAAAGAATTCATACGATGTGGGCGCAGTTGCGAACAAAAAGATAATCATTTTTAACACACAAACTTTCATTTTCTTGAGCTTCCTGCTTATGTTAAAACGAAATTATAAAAATGAAAATCTTATTTATATTTCAATAAGGATTCGTAGTGGGGAGAACAGATTCGAGCGTCAGCGGTGAGTCGCATGCTGCATTTTACTGAATGTTGCAGGCAAGCGTCTTATTATGGATTTCCGCGAATTAACACCTAACACAATAAAGCATCAACATCGACCCTCAATTCCTGTTGCACAAAACAGTATTCATTCTTGTTTGTATCGGTACTTTGTTTTCCTATTCCAGAAAGTATATGTCAGTGATAATCTCTGAGCTAAATCAAGAAGCCTAAGGTAGTATTAATTTCTGCGACGCGAAACATAACGAATACTTCACTCTTTCTATTACGTTTTCTTGATCTGTGTTCCCTTGAAAAGTATACATTAATGATAGTGATGTATATATACATTATATATATTACGCTTATCCGTTTCGTTAGAATGTAGTTAGAAAGAAGTAGGGGTAGTGTGAGTGTCATAACAAACTCGGATATGTCACACAGCTTTATTAAGTAATCAACAAACAAATGAAATTGCCATTTCAAGTTCCACACACATATCGATAAGTTTTGACATTCCGTAACGGAAAATGCACGAGAAACCGTTATTTCGCTTAAGTACCAAACTATATTCATATCATATAATTACAGCATACAATAGATATTTCATATATTGATAACATTAAAAAAGTCTCAAATATGCAATCAAGACTCTCAAATATTAAAATTACATTTTTAACAGCGATTAATTATAAATAAAATATATTTGCATCACTTCATACTTTCAAACCACAGTGCGATAATGTATCGTTTACATTACAAGTATATATTAAATCGTGATTGGTGCCATTGTTTAATTGTTATTTCTGTTTTAATTACCAGGATTTAGTTGCCATAAACGAAAAACGAAGTTGTTTTAGTTTCTTGATTGTGAGCAACCTTAAAATGTTACAAGCGCATCGCCGTTTTCCATCGGTTTTGATGGTTTTGTATGAGAAGGCTTTTAATAAATATAGAATAAATAATAAAACTATTTTATTGTTCCGGAATTACGGAATAAAAGGTTTATTGGTAGCTTCGACTTAATAGTTGAAATTGAGGGATGAATTTTTCCCGCACATCCTATCTGGTGTCCTTAAATAGATCCTTAAGAGTGAATTCGTGCTACTTCTTGCCTTAGGTACATATATTGCGATTTATTAGCTTCCAAAGCCCTTAACATTTTGTTCTACGCTTTAGCGTTTCAATTACTAGTTTTAATAATATGAAAAACTGAACACAATAGAATATTGTAATTCTTTTTAACTTAAATCTTTTGAAAAAAAGTCTACTCACAGGCTTTTAAATAAATTTCCACAATTTAAAGTTTTCAAGGGTAACAGTCTAAATAACGGTTAATGCAACATATACGAAATTAATATTAAAAGCTTTTTTCAAAAACATGTTTGAGTCGATGTAATTATTATTATGTGAAATATTTAAAAAATTTAAAGAGTTATACTATGTATTTAAATTTGTATTTAGCTATTTGTTACCTAAATAAATAAAAAGTTTGCGGTAAGCAGATTTCAGTAATAAGTGGTTTTATGACAAACAAATAAGTAAAAAAGTAAAGGAACGGTTACTTATAAATTTCAGTTAAAATTTTCTTTTTTATTTGTTTTTCCTTATTCCTTTTTAACATGTAATTATAACTTCTTTGTCATGTTCAAAATTAAATTTTAGAGCATACACTTTTTGATTGTGCAAACGCTTAATCAATGTAGACGTCTTTAAAAAAATCGATTTAACCATCAGAATTATCAAAAGAAAAGCACATAAAAATATTGAGTCTGAGATAAGTGCTATCCGTTATCAACAAATTAAAAACCCATATTAACAATTGTTAATATATGGGTGTACTTATACTGATGACTTATACGTATAAACATCGAATATTAAGTAAATAAATGAACGCCTGACCGGTAACACTGTTGGAACTATGACAGTTATTGTTAAATAAATGTCATACGTGTATGACAGCCCTCGCAGCCTAGGAAAGATGATGACGTAGGTGTTATATCTAGATAGAAGTTGCTCTTGACAATTATGTACCCATGTGCATATGACAAACATCTTTTTAAGGATCCTAGCATTTGATAAGAACTTCAAAACACTCTCATCTAATTTTTTGCTAATTTTCTAAATCAAACAAACAGTGATAATAAAAAAATCACTTCTCTCTCCTTTTCTTGTTGACTTCCCATTGCTAGTTGTTGTAGCAGACTTCAATCACACACCCCCTGCTGAGGATTTTTTTTATATGAGATCGAAGACTTTGGAACATAAGCTTTCAACGCCGGCCTAGTGCGGGTCGGGGATGTTAAAACCGGTGCCATCAACGCGGTGACAACCTTTATCGGCTTCGAATTGCCTACAAGACACGTAGCGAGTGATTTCATTTGACTATAGTTGAAACTTTACTGATCGTTTGGTCATTAGTCAGAATTCCAATCAATGATTGCCTTTTGGTTTGAGGGCAATCAAATCGCGTTGGTAAGTTGGTTTAGCTCTTGGTCGTTATACCAAGCTAATATTTTGCATTAAAAAAGGAACCATATGAAATTGTACATGTGCGTCTCAGTCACAACTGATTTTATACGGAAGTACGCATAATAAGTGTTATACGTAACATAAAATTGGAAAAAGTTAGGTGAAATACAACAGTATGGTTTAATAAGTTAAATTTTAATTCTTCAAATTTATAATTTCTTATCAAAATATTTTTTTTTGAAGAATTATAGCATAAAAATTAGAAGTTTAGATACTTAAGGAGAATTAAGGATTTTTTTACAATACATCCAGATTTAGTGCTTAAACTGCGCGAGCACGATGAGGTAGGTGGTGACCAGACTCAGCAGGCCGACGGGCAGGCGCGCGTCCACGGGGATGAGGCGGCAGATGCGCAGCGCGAACGGCCGGAGCTGGATCAACTCCAGAAACCTTCTGATGTCAGTCGATTCTATAATATCTGGAAATGTTTTTTAATTTATAATACTAAACAGGAACAAATAGGAATTGAAAAGCATAGGATAACAAATTGGTTTAAAATGATTAAAAATGCAAAGAACTTGAGAAAAGAAGTCACGAGAGTGCATTGCTAGTACTTACCTTTGGTTGGTATAACTGAGAAGTTAAAGTCAATTTAATCTTGTCTACTCGGGACTCTATCATAGCTGCGATGATACCTGGCAAACTGGACAGGAAAGCAACGTGGATGCTTTCAAGGCACCAAACAAATTTTAAGACTGGCGGTTCCTTTAAAATCAAATACGAATTTTTAAAAGTTGTCAAAACTAATGAGTCTTAGTAACTACAAGTTTTTTATATATATATATTTTATGCGGAAACCTAATATATTTAACTTTCCTTTTTACCGTATATTAGAATAACCTGTATTAACTTTCGGATTGATTCTGATAACAAAAGTGGTTACTAAAACAAACCGTTTAAAACTAATCATCATTTTTAGCAAAATTATGAAGGCTTGGAGCCTTCAATATTATAGTCAAAATCTATTATAATAACTTACATTTTTGGAGAAGTTGTTTACGATCGCAAAATTGTAAATCCAGCTCAATAACTTTGGAAACGTAAATAGTAGGTTAACTAGCATCTGAAACAAAATCTTTTGAGTGTATTATACACTAAGTAAAGGTACACTAATACAAATACATTAATTTCTTTTTACCAAATTCTTTATCAATTGTTCGGTTGCTCTGAAGCTCTCTAAAAGCCTCCAATACACATTAAGATACTGGTCCCAGTGTTTATCCCTTATTTCTATAACACGGTTTCCTGACGAGTATTGTTCTATGTTGTTAGATAAAACATACATCCGTGATAAAGTGAGAGACAATATAACTAGTCTAGGAATGTGACTGATCTCTATAGCAGCCAAGAGAAAACTTGTAGTTGGAATCAGATATGGCGCAGTACCACAACTAGCTGAAATGTAGCAAGAGCTTGTAACAAATAAAAATCTTAAAATTAAAACCCACGTTACGAGAAAGCAACAAAAGTTGGATGTCGCTTTCTTCAATTTCCTGTCTGTGCTTATAATGGAATCAATAGATTTGATATCTTTGCAAAATACAATTAGGTAATTTTCACCATAGTAACAGGATACAAAGACGTTCACGAGAAAGTCCGGAACGATACATATGAATGTTATAAAATACGGCGCATGCCTGTTTGCTAACACGTATAACACAACGGTACTAATAAAAGTCCCAAATATGAAACAATAACACTTTGCTGAGATGCGCACAATGCGATTTTCACTTAAATCAAAGTAGTAACAGAAGAAAAGCCTTGTAAATAACAACGTCTTGAGGTTGAAACTTTCATTATTTAACACTACGTTAGGCATAGTGAAGAAATATATTTAAAAAATATTTCTGTTTTTTGAACGACGTTGTCGATTACTCAAACGCTCTCATAGCAATGTAACGACCTGATAAATAGGGTAATTGATTATTTTTTGGGTTACTAATTTATATAAATGATTGTGTCATTAATATTAACGCGTTTATTATCAAATAGTTCCTCTAATGTTTTACGAGTGAATGAAACGTTTTTGAGTTTGATTTAGGTATTTAATGAACTAGGTAAAAACCATATTATTAAATTATAGTTAAAAGCTGAAATTATATACAATTGAAAATTGAGAGATATGTAACATACAAAGTTCAAAAATATGCTTTTGTATAATTGCGTGAACATTAATTCGCTATAGGAGTCAAACATAGGTAGTACTTTCCATTAAATCTTCAATCATTACTAACTCTCATAGTATAAAAACGTCAAATTTTACGTGAGTGAAGTGAGTGCAGTGCAATAAAGGGCATTCTAA